>JACEIK010012818.1:7347-24645 GCA_018107945.1 Datura stramonium | reverse complement strand
ATAATTACATAACATCAGAAAATTAATAAATTGAAATTAAATGTAAATAAACATTTAAAAATTATAATTTGAAATAATTATGCAATATTTGAGATTTATAAAATCAATTATTAAAATATTATGAATACAAATTAAATAATTATGTAAAAAGTGATTTTTTTAAAAATGTACATATATAAGCAGCGTATACCGGGCGTAGGAAGGTTAAAATTGGGTTTCAACATTTGTCCGATTCCACTTTCCTGGAGAGGTAGTATGGGAATGAAAAGGAAATGCAATTGCGCCAAAAGGTAAGTTTATATCCTATCTTCGGGCAAGGAAGCTGATTGCAAAGGGCTATACCTATTATATTGTCAGGACTCGGGATGTGCGGGCAGAACCTCCGACTCTTCGGTCCATTCCAGTGGTTAGTGAGTTCCCAGATGTATTTCCAAATAAGATTTCTGGTATTCCCCTAGAACGGAAAATTGATTTCCCCATTGAAACGCTACTAGGTACACAACCCATATCTATTCCTCCCTACAGAATAGCTCCTGCCGAGCTGAAGGAATTGAAGGATCAGCTAAAAGACTTGTTAGATAAAGGTTTTATTAGGCCTAGTGCTTCTCCGTGGGGTGAGCCAATCTTGTTTGTGAAAAAGAAATATGGCTCGTTGCGAATGTGTATAGTTTATCGACAGTTGAATAAAGTTACTAGTAAGAACGGGTATACCCCTACCGAGAATAGATAACTTCTTTGATCAGTTGCAAGGGGCGAAATATTTCTCAAAGATTGACTTAAGGTCAGGGTACCACCAGGTACGGGTTCGGGAGAAGGATATTTCGAAAACAGCCTTCAGAACTGGTTATGGCCATTTTGAGTTCCTCGTTATGTTCTTCGGGTTGTCAAATGCCCCAACAATGTTTATGGATTTGATGAACAACATATTCATGCCATTTTTAGATTTGTTTGGGATACTATTTATTGATGATATTCTGATATATTCATGTTCAGAAGTTGAACATAGAGATCATTTGTGAACATTACTCCAGATCCTCAGAGATCGCAAGTTATATGCAAAGTTTTTGAAATATGAGTTTTGGTTAAATTCTATAGCTTTCTTAGGTCATATTGTGTCATATGTAGGCATTCAAGTAGATTCACAGAAAATTGAGGCTGTAAAGACTTGGCCCAGACCCACAGCTCCAATCGAGGTTCGTAGCTTCCTGGGGTTGGTCGGGTATTAAAGAAGGTTTGTGGAAGGATTCTCTGCCCTATCAACATCGTTAACGAAGATGACGCATAAAGTAGTTAAGTTCCAGTGAATTGAGGCTTGTGAACAAAGTTTCCAAGAGTTGAAAGACAGACTGACATCTACATCGATATTAGCTTTGCCAGAAGGTTCAGAGGGCTATGCTGTATATTGTGACGCTTAGGGCAATGGGTTAGAATGTGTTCTGATGCTGCATGGTACAACATGATGCAGTGGGTTAGTTTCCTATGCTTCGAGGCAATTGAGAAAACACGAGAAGAATTACCCTACCTATGATTTAAGCTGCATTTGTCCATGCTTTAAAAATTTGGAGAAACTATTTATATGGTGTTCATGTAGACATCTTCACTGATCACAAGAGCCTCCAGTATGTTTTTATGGAAAAAGAATTGAATTTGTGGCAATGTTGTTGGCTTGACTTGCTGAAGGACTATGACGTCAACATCTTGTATCACCCAGGAAAGGCTAATATTGTAGTTGATGCCCTTAGTCGCAGATCCATGGGCAAATTATCGTATCTGAAGCCAGAAAAGTAGGAGATGGCTCGAGAGCTGCACCAGCTAGCCAGCCTAGCAGTTTGGGTAGTAGGTTCAGAGGATAATGGGGTTGTGATTCAGAATACTACAGTGTCATCTCTGGTAGTGGAAGTGAAAGAGCGACACTACGAAGACCCTAGACTGATATATCTTAGAAATAAAGTACAACAAGAAGGGTTGTTAGCCATTGAGATAACAGGGGACAGAGTTTTGAGATTTATAGGTTGACTCTGCGTTCCAGATGTGGTAGGGCTTCATTAGAAGATTATGGCGGAGGTACATTATTCCCGTTATTCTCTTCACCGAGCTCGATGAAAATGCATCATGAGATAAAAGAGATCTATTGGTGGCATGGGATGAATAAAGATATTGCTGAGTTTGTAGCACAGTGTCATAACTACTAGAAGGTAAAAGCTAAACATCAAAAGCCTGGTGTACTGACTCCGGAGATAGTCGTGCCTATGTGAAAATGGGAAGCAATCAGTATGGATTTTGTTACAGGGTTGCCTCGCACTAGATGTAGATTTGACTCTATCTGGGTCATTGTTGACAGATTGACGAAATCAACTCATTTCCTACCAGTCAGGACTAAGTTTTCAGCTGAAGATTATGCTGAGTTGTATATTTAGAGGTAGTCCGACTGCATGGTGTCCTAGTGTCGATCTTTCCTGATAGAGAGTCCTAGTTCATAGCTAGATTATGGAAGTCGTTTTAGAAAGGCTTGGGCATGCAGGTTAATTTGAGTATAGCTTTTCACCCCCAAACAAATGGCTAGGGAGAGTGCACCATTCAGACACTCGAGGATATGTTGCGGGCGTGTGTGCTAGACTTCAGAGAAGTTGGGATGAACATCTACCTCTCATTGAGTTTGCATATAATAACAGTTACCATTCTACCATCAAGATGGCACCTTATGAAGCTTTATACAAGCGAAAATATACACCTAGAGTCATCATAAGTCCTATTCTAATGTACGACGTAGAGACTTAGAGTTTGATGTTGATGACTGGGTATTCTTTAAAGTTTCTCCAATGAAGGGCGTTATGAGATTTGGCAAGAAGGTCAAGCTTAGCCCTAGATTTATCGGGTCATACCGGGTCCTCCAGAAGATAGGCCAAGTGGCCTATGAGTTAGAATTGCCTTCGGGGATAGAATCTGTTCATCCAGTGTTTCATGTGTCGATGTTGCATAAGTGCGTAGGAGATCCTTCTCAGATTGTCCCAGTCGAGGATGTGCAAGTCAAAGAAGAGCTATCCAACGAGGAGATTCTAATAGTTATACTAGATCGACAAGTCTGTAGATTGAGGACCAAAGATGTAGTTTATGTTAGAGTCTTATGGAGGAACAGAAACGTAAAGGAGATGATTTGGGAAGCTAAGGATAACAAGAGGTCTATATATCTTCACTTGTTTCAGACCCTATGATGACAGTATGAAAACTTCGACAGTTGCAGCTATGAAGTAGTTCTCGAGTATTGTATTGTTGCTTTTATTGCTATTGTTGCAAGTTGTTTGTACATATATTGTAAAGTTATGTTATTCGATTGTGGTAGCGTCCTGTGAGGCACCTGTGTTGGACTTTTCTGCGTTTCAGGTTTTCGGATAGCCCTTATTACAAGAGAGACTCTACCGAAATTTTTGAAAAATCTAAGAAGTGGGTATCTTGAAATTAGGTTACATTCAAGGACAAATTTTTCTAAGGGGGGAATGATGTTATACCCCATGAAAAATTTTGTCATTACAATGATGTTAGTAGGCATATGCTCAGTATTTGTAGGGTATGTATGTATGTGTCCTCGAGGAATGGGAAGGTTTATGGATGGCATCATATAAAAGTATCCGGGGGTTGGGTGTCGAGGATGGCTTGACGAGCGAGTCGGCAAGGCTAGGCCACAAGGGCCTACACAGTGCGGCAACCCTGCAGCGCAGGGAGCAGCGCAATGCGCCCTGGCCTCCACCACCCCAATATATATGTGTGTGTGTGTGTGTGTGTGTGTGATGCTTTGAAGGTCTCATTTAAAATAAACCCACGAAGGCAGCAAGTACCTAGGAAATATTCTCGCCAATTTCTCAGCAATTAAAGGTAAATTAAGCTACCAAATCTCATCTAATTACAAATTCTCCTTGGGTAATGATTCCTGGACCCGCGAAGAACATATCTATAGAGTTGAATCTTTGAAATTTGCCCGGTTTATCGGAGCCCTAGAAGTTAAAAGTTATAGAAATCATCTCTAACTATGGCTAGCACGTCTACAAGTAATACTAAGCGTTTCCATCCTTCTAATCTATAAGGATTCGTGCGATTTTTCCAGATTAAACTCGTTATAACTTGTATCATCGTGTTTTGTGGATTGATGTCGATGGCTTGCCTTCTAAACCAGAATAGCCCTATTCCTTGGCATATAAATTGGGATATGGAAGGATTACAAGTTCTAAATCGAAGCAGGGTTGATTGAGCAGAATTCGACAATTGAAGTATGTTAAGATTAACCTCTTTCAACAGGTTATTCTTGTCGTATAGTGATACGACTTATACCTTTGTAGTAGTTTATGATTGTATATGTTGTGATTAGCTTTTATGAGATGAATTTAGATCGTAACATAGTATCCGTTGTCGAGAAAGGTTATATTCAATTTTGATAATCGCTATAAGTGACATAGAGACTCCTTGTTCATTTACTTAGCGTCTAGAGAGACTAGTAGTGTTTGTTGTCGTACTGAGACAATAGAGTCTTTTGGTTAGCTTTTGGGTAGAGTAAGGTGATGCTTGGCAATATAACTTAATGTTTTGATGCCTATATATGTAATGAAGCTCTCTACAGGCCATTGGCGTACCTTGACGCCTATAGGGCTAGAATCTCGACAGTATAACTCTACCTTTAAGTTGGCGGTACCAGGATTGCCTAATAATCTAAGTGGTAGTTTGTCAAGTGGATTACCTCGTTCTAGTGGCCTTATAGTGTCACACGACTCATAGCCTATCGTATAGGTCGCTTAAGAAGCCACCCTAGCTTTTAGTCATCTGATAGACTATTATGATACCTTATAAAATGATCTTGCTAGCTACTAGACGTGGGGGAGACGTCTCTGGCTACTCATACACATGCCCATGTATATTTTCCCAAAAAGGGATAAGTCTAAATATACCTGCCTACAGAGCTACTGATTCAATTACAGGAGCCTAGACGGCTCAAATACAGTTTCAGGAGCCCAAATGGCTCAGATACAGTTACAGGAGCCTAGACAACTCAGATACAGTTACAAGAGTCCAATGGCTCAGATACAGTATCAAGAGCCCAAAAGGCTCGGTTATAGCTTCAGAGGTCGAACACACCTTACTTATAGCTTGCTTACGGGCCTATAGTGATACAGATAGGAGGGTATAAATTGCTTGCACTTACCGGGGCTATGGGGGTCCAGATAAGTTATTCTGTGTTGTTTGTATCTTCCAAGTTTATGGGGTCCAGGTTAGGTTCTTGTTTGTATATTTGCCTATTAGTTATAGTTCATGTTGTGAGATTATTCAGGTTAACTTCTGGTCGTATTTACTGATTACCTTCAACTTTCTTATCAGTCTTTACTCAGTTATTATCATTCTGCCTTACATATTCGGTACATATTGTACTGACGCCCATGCATGGGGCGCTGCATACTTTCCTGTAGGTCCAGACAGACAGGGTTCGATACCTTCTCAGTAGGCATTCAGATCCAACAGATTGGCTAGCTCCTTTCTTCCGGAGTTGCCAGATGTTAGAGGTTTGCCTATCTTTTGTTATATAATTTTTGGTTATGCTGGGGCCCTGTCCCAACCAATATGTTATTCCTAGAGGCTTGCAAACTACAGTTTTGGGTTAGATATGTGTAGTGGCCGTGTGGGGCCTAGTTGTGTTAACTGTTAGCAGCCTTCCTGGCTTATATATGTATTGTGTGCTTGCTTCCTATTGTTATAATTTAGACAGCATGATGGTCTTGTCGGCCCTCATAGAATGACATTATTGCAACTGTTGGGTTAGTTGTTTTGATGCAGGTGTTTATGTAGCGGCCTTGTCGACCTAAGGCTATGTTTTGAGCTGAGATATAACTGTTTGTTTTTTTGATAAGTGCGGCTGGTATGCACCAGAAGTGCATATGCCCAACTAGGTCGGCTCAGAGTCCAGTGTGGCATTAGGGGCCAGTTACGCCTCCCAAGGTGGGGCGTGACAAACTCTCACGCAAAGACTAAAGTTATTGCAATCTCCACATATGGGTCCTCATGTTATGGGGGTATCACTATCCTTTTTTCTACTTCTTTCCTTCTAGGAATCTCACTGGATTAATTACTCAATAATAAATCATTCTAATTTCAATTCTATCAATCACAATGCCTATCAACTTTACGCACGTATATGTTTAGCTAATCAAAGTCTAACACGAACCATAGCCTACTTAGGCGCCAAGCTATCATTGAGGTGTTCCAGTTGTATGCTTGCATCGGTTCTTGAGTTCTTGCAGGAGTCCCTAGCTATGGAGGGTAAATCTTTACCTCCTAGTTCTTCTCCTTATTCCAAAAAAGTCTATTTTATATTTCTTGGACATTTTTATTAAGCCCTTTCTAGAGCCTAGGTATTGAAATCCTAATTGAAACATAATTGGAAAATTCTGGTCCACGTCGCCGCTGCAGCAAGACCATTTACCACTGCAACGGTTTCGCTATGGCAGGAATAGTCCTGTCGCGGCAGACATCCGACTGGGTCCACCCAAATTGTGAATCAGTTTATATGAACTTGTTCATCTCGTGTTTTGTTTTATTTTTCGGGGACATTTTTCAAAGTGTCATAATTTTTAAATTGACCCATTTTAGGATGGTCAGGGTGCAATAACAGTTGGGCGGGTTGGTACATCAGATATCAATTAAAAATTCGTTCGTCCCTGAGTGACACTACGATATCGAGGTAGGGGTTATTCACCCCGGGTTGATATTTGAAAATGGTCATAATTTCCTTTTGCTTTTATATAACGTCAGGACTGGTTCCCCCTTAAGGTGTATGGATGCTCCTTTGGTATCTTAAGACTTTTGGCCCGGTTCTTGGCCTTTTCTATAATATCTTAGTTGTTTTTCTTATTCGCATTGCTTGTAGTTGCTATTTAAAATAGGGAAGCTTGAAATTCCCAAAGTTTGGCATTCTGCCAGGCCATATCTGCTGCAGTGGTTGTTCTGTCGTGATAGTGGATCCATTACAGTGGTCTGTCCCTCGCTATAGAGAGACAACCTTCGTTGCGGCGAAACTTGCTAAGCCAGGTATCTTCATGATTCTTGTCTCCCTAGTCAATCTCAAGTCTATCCCATCCATAGTCTTATTACGGATTTTCCATAATCACACTTAGTTAGATACCAACTAAGCCCGTCGAGATACCAATTGGACTCAACCCAGGCGACCACACACTGGACAACACGATGTGAAAGGAATGAAGCGGAAACTTCCTAGATTCCTCATAGCTTCCTAAAGATTAGGTGTGGACATCTATACACCAATACGTAGGAGTCTACTCGCAATTGCTATTGTACTTGTGAGACTGGTAATCTAGAAGCTCTGATAACAGCTTGCCACGACCTAAATAAATAGGCCGTGCGGGCACCTATATCGACTTAACTCGATAGGAGAATCCTTGCAGATCATTACATAAAAACCTAAGTATTTTTATTAACTTACAAAATCCAACAATAGTATGATACAAATCTCAAATCCTCAAAGCCCTAACTCTCCCAAGATCTAGTCTAAATAGGTACAAGAGCTCTAAAAGAATACATGACAAGATAAAATGACACAGCTTCGTTTGAGAAGAAGAACATGGAATCTGATGTTGAATACTTCACAACAATCAAGGAACTTCAAACCTATCACAACCTACATCAAAAGGTGCAGCAAGGTAACATCAGTACACTATACATGCTGGTAAGCATCATCGACCCACTAACATTAGTTCACATAATAACATACAATTAATAAGCAATTGACAGTAATACCCTTAACAAACACTTCACTGCACAACAACCCATTAAGTTGTATTAATTACATTATCGATCCTTATGACTCATCAAGGTTCATGCAATTACCCTATATCTCTAGTCAGTAGTCAATCCTGAAATTTGCCCAGCACTATTCCCGCTGCGGCGAGTACCTAATTCGCTACAGCGGTCCCGCTTCCCTTGTCTAGTTCTGTTTCATTCCACCCATTAACCTTATAGTAATTCTAACCTTTGATCTACTTTACTATTATCGATCCAACCCAATTTCTACCAATTATGAACCTACTAACATGCATCTATTCATTTTGCCATTCGAGATACTTCAGTCAACCCGCTTCCCATTTTATTATGGACCTTTATTTCCTCTTACCCCTACCATTCAAGTTATTTTCCTTAACTTATTTATCAAGCGTTACTCAAAAGAACACTCGCTATATTACCATTTTCCCTTCCCCATACTCCGAACTACTAACATTGAGTCACAAACACGAAATTAATTCAATTATTCATAGTCAGTCACAAAACATAATATGGAATTCAGTATGTACCCATTTAGGTCACAAAATACATACCTCTCCTCGCGACAAAATCAAACCATACAATACCATACCTGTACCGTGTCACCGCATATTTACCACACTGTATCTTTCATACTATACCCGATATCATATCGGTATATCCCATATCACGTTGTAAATTTGTACCTTATTGTCATTGCATCCATATGTACATCATACCTTATCCACTTATCTTTGATTTCACAATCATACCATCGGTGATATGCCGGGCACACGCATCCGTCACATCACTATACACACATGCCTGAGGGTCATATATTTGCCCTTTCAATCATGACCTACAAGGGACTCTATAAATCCATGTACTGTACACCCAGCCGTATGAAACCTTCATCATACTTGTTTGTGTACCCATATTCGTACACCCAGTTGCATGGTCTTTTAGCCATACCTGTCTGTGTACCTCTCATACCGCTCGCCCAAATGCTCACCTCGGGCACGAGCCACTCATGTCTCCAGTCCTCATTCAAGATCTAGATTATATCATTCTGCATATCCAACTTCTTTCCCTTTGGCCCTGGGCCTCACATTCACCATCATATCAGAGATTTGTTGTTCCATACCACACATTACCTTATGCATATGTTCAATCATTACCAACTCGCCCCTGAATCTCAAATACGCACATCATAGTACAATAAACAATAATTCACACATGACAAGAAGCATGTAAACATATTCACAAATATAAGCGAATGCATAGTTCGAGACCTAATTTCATACCAAAATAATAAAAATCTCAGTTATATCAATACATCACAAGAAAATTCAACTTGGCCTGCTCCCTGGTTAGGCTCCGCTACAGCGACATTACTGCCGCAAAAATGGTCTCACTATAATGGTACAATTGCCACTACAACGGTACTGCTAGCAGTACTATGACTAATTTTCTTTCTAATTTCTTCCACAATTTGTTTCTTTTCCATTTTTCAACTCATCGCCATCTTGTTCCCCATAAGGGGACCGCATCACATCAGGTCTCATTAGGTAGTTAATTTTAACAGGGAATTCTTCATCACAAACAATGTCCACAGCTCCAAACAACACATTAATACCCACAAAACATACACGTCATTAGGTAAAGTCCATTAATCTACCTCACGGGTTTTAACTCGCGTTCCATAATAATCATGGTCCACCCTTAAGCTCTCAGTTACCTTTTTAGTACATGTAATTTATATGACTAACCATTCAATATTTCAATCTCGGAAGAAGGACTATATAATTTTATATGTAATTACGCATATTTAACGACAATACCAATGGATTCTTCGGCATACGCTCAATTCGCTTTCATGTTCATTCTCACGCACAAACTAATGTTATTGCAATCTCCACCAATGGGTTCTCATATTATGAGGGTATCACTACCCCTTTTTATACTTCTTTCCTTCTAGGAATCTCATCGGATTAATTACTCAGTAATAAATCATTCTAATTTCAATTCTATCAATCACAATGCCTATTCACTATAAGCACATATATGTTTATCTAATCAAAGTCTAACACAAAAGTGAGTACCTAGGTGCCAAGCTATCGTTGAGGCATTCCAGTTGCATGCTTACATCGGTTCTTGAGTTTTTGCGGGAGTCTCTAGCTATGGAGGGTGACTCTTTACCTCTTAGTTCTTCTCCTTGTTCCAAAAAGTCTATTTTCTGTTTCTTGGGAATTTTTATTAATCCCTTTCTAGAGGCTAGGTTTTGAAATCCTAATTAAAATGGAATTGGAAAACTCTGGTCCGTGTTACCGCTGCAGCGAGACCATTTATCACTACAGCGATTCGGGTATGGCGGGGATAGCCGCCGTGGCAGACATTCGCCTAGGTCCACCTGACTTGTGACTCAGCCTATACAAACTTGTTCAGCTTGCATTTTATTTTATTTTCTGGGGACTTCATTCAAAGTATAATAATTTTTAAATTTGCCCATTCTAGGATAGTTGGGGTGTTATAACAGCCGAGCAGATCGTTATAAAAACACTATGTACAACCAATTTAAAAACTTTATTCTCAGTTCAAAGTGGCCCCTTCGAAAAAGAGGCGAAAAGAAAACCAAAGAGTGGGTAAACTGTGCTCAACTCAGACTTTCAAATCAAACAATTTCAGACCAAGCACATCATTCACCCTCTATCAACATCCAAAAATTTTAAAATTTCCCTCAACCCACACTTAAAAGTTTGCTATGTCCCCAAAGCATGAATTGAGATTAAAACAAGAGTTAGGGATCCTTCTGAGGTCTTTAGGCCTAGCTAGCAGCATGTTTTGTCCACATCTTCCTCACAAAGGGCATCAATCCACACTCATGTTTTTCCATGCTCCTTAGCTTTCACTTCCTTGGGTACTAAGACTTTCACTCAGTCTTCTTAACAACTTAAAACAAAAACAATGTGAAAATAAACAAAATTGAAAATAAGGAAAAAATCGTACCTATGGTACACTTGGGTCACCCCCAAGCAGCGCCTGATATAATGTCGTGGCACAATGTGAATCACCCTTTTCTGGGTGTTCCCAAACTCTTTCTCCCTTTCGAGAATCATCTCCTCTTTTTCTTGACTTTTGAGGGAAAATCCTCCACACTTTCCCTCTTCACTTCCATCACTTCTCCATCATCCAATATCCTTTCAGCTGTAGGCTTAGGCTCCTTTTTCATTGAATCCTTCAAAAGTGGACTCTTGCACTCCTTCACCCACACTCATTCTCTGTCAGTCCATTGATCTTGCAAAGATCTCTGTAGTGTGTTGGGGTATTGATTTCTTGGTACACTCTGAAGTTCTCCTAATCATCATTTACCCTCATTTTCAGAGTGTCAGCCGTCACATCTATCACTGCTCCTCCCTTTGCCAGGAATGGATGTCCCAATATGAGGGGTACCTTGTCATCAACTTCAAAGTCAAGGATTATGAAATAAGCAGGTATTCTGAACTTACCTACTTTGATGAACATGTCCTTAATAATCCCCTCTAGGGCCACCTTTGACTTATCAACCGGTTGCAGCATCACTCTAGTGGGCCTTGGTTTTCCCAAACCAAGTGTGTCAAACAAAGATAAGGGCATCAAATTCATAGCTGCCCCTAGATTGCACAAGGCCCGCATCAACTCACTTTCAGTTGTTTGTACTGGGAGGGTGAAACTCCTAGGGTCTTTGAGCTTCTTAGGCACCTTGCTCGTCACCCTAAAGCTTGCACTTCTCAGTGAACGTCATATTCTGCACGTCCACCAGCCTTATCTTATTGGCCACCACATCTTTCCAGTACTTAACGTACTTGGGTATTCCCTGCAAAATATCAATCAGAGGTAAATTTATGTGAAGTTCTTTGAAAATAGCAAATGACTTCTAGAAACACGCATACCCTTTCATTTTTGGAGCTTTTGCGAGAATGGTGGTGGTGATCTCTGTATTGGCTACACTACTGATTGTGAATTGTTTGTTGCAGCTTTCTTTTCGTTTCCCTTATCAGCTGATGGACCTGGTTTGACCAGCTCTGGTTGCACCTCATTCTTATTTTCTTTTGCTGGTACATCAGCCAACTCTTTGCCACTCCTCAGAATAATGGTTATGACCTATCTTGGGTTTGTATCGGTATCACCAGGTAAACCCCCTTGCAGTCTAGTATTCTAAGTAGCTTCTATCTGACCCACCTGTTTCTCCAAGTTGAGAGTGGGCAAATGCATATTTTTAAGCTCATAAGCCATTTTTGCCTGATCACCTGCCATCTGCGTCTGGTTGGCCACGATTTTCTACAACATCTCCTCAATGTTTCTAGATTGTCTACAAGCCTGCCTACCCTATTACTGATATTGATTTTATTGAGGTTGTTGAAAATTCTGACTTTGCCCCTGATTTTAGCCCCAAGAAAAGTTAGGGTGATTCTGTTAGTTCCTGATGTAGGTATTCCCATAATTCTAGTTGTTCCTTTGCACATTACCCACAAAGTTCACTGATTCAAGATTGGCTCCACAAGAGTCTGCACCATGCCCGTTGTTTCCACAAATCTCACACCAGCTTGGAGCTGGTTGAACTGCATTTACCTATGCCTGCGGCTGTGCCAAGTTCAGCTTGCTAAATTGAGTCATCATTTGATGCTGGAAGGATGCTAGTTGGGCTGCCAATGCATTCACACTGTCAACTTCTATCATCCCAGCTGTCTTTCTGGCTACTCCCCTTGATGAATCACAATGTCACTCTGAATTTCCTTGTGCAATCCTGTTCAGCAAAGTGTACAGCTCATCGTAAGTCTTTTCTAATGCTTTCCCACCTGATGCAGAGTCTAACAAAATTTTGGTATGAGGGTCAAGACTCTCCACAAAAATATGGGCTAGCACTTTATTGGACTACTGGTGATGAGGACAGTCTCTCAGCAATGACTTGAATATCTCTCAAGCCAAGTACAAATTCTCTTCAAGCCTCTGTTTGAAACTCAGTATCTCACTTCTCAGCTTTGTTGTTTTACCTGATGGAAAAAATCTAATAAGAAACTGCCTGGCAAGGTTGTTGCAAGTTGTGATGGAGTTAGATGGTTCTGCCCTCAACCACCTCTTCGCTTCTCCCAATAATAAAAATGAAAAAAGGGTGAGTCTCACATAATCAGTTGAAACTCCGGTGGGGATGAAGGTATCACTGATTTTCAAGAAATTCTATAGATGTTGTTGTGGGTCCTCATATGTCATCCTTGTGAATTGCCCACTAGAGTGCAACAACTGTACCAAATAAGAATTAACTTGTCCCCAAAGGACAACATATTACCTTGTCATCCTTTAAGTCTATTTACTACTTTATCAACTATTCCATGAAAAATAACTATTTTTTTATACCAATAAAAATAGAACATCCAAGATAATTTTAAAAAAAAATCTTATCCGTGAAATGATGTTGGTGACTATTCTCATCCTATTGATTCTAGTTGCAAAAGCTTTAGGGTGAGTAATAATAATACTTTTATCATAATTAACCATTTTACTAGNATAATACTTTTATCATAATTAACCATTTTACTAGATACATTTTCGTAATTTCTAATACAACTCATAACAAGTTTAATGGGCTTATTATTACTACCAGCAAAAATTATAATGTCACCATAAACAAGGTGATTGCTAATAGGATCATTATTATTCATATTAAAAAGAGTAAAATTAGGATGGTGATTCAAATTGTTCAACATTCTAGATAAGACATCAGCACCCATTATAAATAAGGAGGGTATAAGAGATCCTCCTGTTTAAGGCCTTGGGAAGAACTAAAGAAATCATATCTGGATCCATTAATCACTATAAAATATCAAATATTATTAATCAATCTCATAACACAACTAATTCATTTTGAAGAAAATTCAAATTTAATCAAAACAGACTTATGAAAGATCATCACATTTTATCATAAGTTTGGTCATATCTAGTTATATAATCGTATTACCACCCTTATTGTATTTGGTGATGTCCTGAGAAATTTTTTGAGCTAAGAGAATATTTTTAGTAATAAGTCTATCTTTTATAAAATCACTCTGATTTTTAGAAATAAGAGAAGTTAAGAAAGGGTTAAGTCTAGTGTCTAGAATCTTAGAAATAATTTTGTTTGAAAAATTAATAAGACCGGTGGGCCTCATATCATTGAATGTTCTAAGGGACTCGACCTTGAGGATAAGGGTGGACATGTATGAGAGAAAATTTCCATAAGATTACCTACTTTGAAGAAGAACTGCACAAATTGAATGATATTTAATTTGATAGTATTTCAGCAGCTCTGGCTGAACTTACCATTGAATCCATTAGGTCTTGCTGCACTCTCAGGAGACATATCAAAAATAATATTTCTTATCTCATCTTTTTTAGGGATAGAATCAAGGTCTCGTTATCCTCGCCTGAAATAACAGTACTCATATTGCTCAAAAAGTTATCATTAACATTAGGGCATCCCAGATTGAACTATCTTGAGTCGTTTTTCACAATAATTTTAGTAATCTTGTCATTGTTATGCACCCATCTCCCCTTGTAATTTTGAATTTTAAGAATTTGGAGTCTTCTCCATTTGATCTTTATAATATTATAAAAATGTTTGGTGTTGCTATCACCTTCTTCAAACCATTTAATCTAAGCTTTTTGCATATATATAGAGTCTTGGACACCCAACAATCTTGTATATTCACTATAAGGCTTGTTCAGTCCTCTCTACCATTTTTCATATTATATATCTAGTTCATATCCTCGAGCATATGCACTTTAGCCTCTCAAATGATAACCTTATCATGAATATCCCTAAGAGATTTTCTAGACCATTAACTCAAGTTCTACCTGGTCCCTTAAGTTTAGATTGTAAAATTCACACGGGATTAATCACCTTTAACAACATTGCTCCAACTATTTTGCATAATTTCCTAGAAGCCAAGTTGATCCACCTAGAGACTGAAGAATCTAAAAATACTTGATACGGTCATTGTGATCATTATAGTAATTCAATAGTAGTAACCTATGATCCAAATTATTTCTAGCTAGATGATTGATGTTGTTATTCTGAAAGTGTCGGTCTAGTCACTATTAATAAGCATCATATCTAATCTTTTTCAGATCTTTTTACTAGAACTCCTTTTGGTGAACCATGTGAATTTGGAGCTGCTAAAAACTAAGTCCACCATCCCACTATTATTCATACAATTTATGAAGTCTAAGCTTTTATATGTTCTATGAGAGATATCACTCTACTCCTGATAAGAGTCTATAATGCTATTGAAGTCTCTACCAATGCACTACAAATCTCTTATAGTAAGATTGAAAGTTTCAATTTCATTCCAAAGATTCTTTCAATATTGTGTTTGAACTTCATGGTAATTTGTTGTTCTTAATTTCTAACAATATCTGTTTGATCCATGTAGGATTAAAAGAGTCAAATCTTTTCATTATTGTTAGAAAGACAGTAATAAAAGTTCCAAAATTTTATGTAACCTTCAGTCTTCTTTTTATTCACTAAAGATTTCATAATGACTACAAAAATAGGTTTGTTTAACCAGTTGCTTTAGTATGTGAACAACTTTTTTTGACCTCATGTTTCTAATATTTCAGAACATGGAGCTGACCATTGGACACTATAGTAGATAGATTGATTTGAATTTCTTCCTTTGGATGAGGGAATTGTCTTTTCTCTTATTTTTTTTTCACTTTTTCTCATTCTACTTCTGCCTCTTCTAATAGAGAAGACACTGTTATGATTCAGTACGTCTCTTGAGTAAGTTTTAGCAGGATCATCTTCATTGTTCATGTAATAATTTATTATTTTCATTTCATTGTTGTTGTGTACAGTATTGTCATCATCTGAATGTAAATCTTTTTCTTATCATTTGTAGTAGTCAATGTCCTTTATCAACATACAATTAAATCCCTTCTTGATTTTTCACAATAGAAGGTAAGCTTTCTGATATCTCCTAATTAGATAAACTATTTTCCTACACTTCTCCATATTGTTTATAAATCTCTTCAGTGTTTTTGGATTTAGTATTAGTATTTTTACCAATCGATAGTTGATCATCATTCTTGAAATTTGATTCACAAAAATTGTCTCCTTTCTATTGCGCAAGTCCATTTTTATCAGTGATCAGTTATTCTTCTCAGTATGATTGGATTCTATATTCTAATTTATGCTGGCTTCTTCTTCAGAAGTGGTTTTCTCAGTCCTCTTTCTTGGTATTTCTTTCGGCAGTTTTAAAGGGCTTAGGAGGTTTAAAAGTATTTTTGCTCTTTTTTTAGGCATTTTTTTCTTCTTGATTTTCTTTATTCTTGTTCAATAGTAGTTATTGAAGGCTTTTCTTCCTTTGATAAATCATTACTTAAATATGTTTCCTTGACTTCTTTTACCTTATCTTTTTTATCCCATACCTTTTCATTATCTGTGCTCACATTTCATTGTTCCTTTTTAACCTTTGTTTGAGGGCAGTTATTTGCCCTCTTCTCCGCATTCTTCTTTCTAGTATTCCTACATTTGCAATATGCTACGCCCAAATAATTTACATTGCCTACAAAGTTTGGAGATATTTTTATAATTAAGTTTCTTGTCATAATTTTTTACAGTGTTGTTCTCATCTTTCAAACCAATCCATACAAAATTAAGCTTGGTCTTAATTAAATCAACTTCGGCTCTTACCTTAGCCATACTATATCTAATTTTATAGTCAGTAGAAATATTCATAGATGGAGGAGTCCTCGCAGGTGTTACTATTCATTTGACACAATTTCAAATATGTAAATGAAATGGAAATCCAAGTAAAAGGACCCAAATAGGAACAATGGGTGAATTTTTTTTTCGGCTTAAAATATGGAGTTTACTTTTCAAGCCACACAACCTATCCTTCAAGTTCGACAGATCTCCGGAATCACACACTTTAAAAATCATCCTCGATTGTGAAATTCAAAAATATTGTTTTGAAATCAAAGACACCTATTTTAGTTGTACATTTTAGAGAGATTTTCTCAAAAATTCTTGATCAAATCTTCTTTATTTGTGGTTGAGTTTTGAGAAATTTTTCCACTATTATAAGCTTACATTCCTACGCCATGACATCATAATAATCATTTGTCTTGAATATGATAGCATGTACTCCATTGCCGGTAGAGTATCTTACTTTAACTTAAGAATCCCCATATCTAATTAGGTTAGGGTTCACAGTTACAAATTTTTACACAATTCTTATGTAATTCAAATTTTGAGGAACTACTTTTTCTATGCTTGAATTTTCAGTTAGAGAAGCACTTTGATCCATAAAATGTGTTGACAGATGTTTCACCAGAATTCACGTGGCCAGGTGCATGAGCACCAGTTATGTGGGTAAGAAAGAAGAAAAACGTTAGAAATAATAAGATATAGTATATATGAAGAGCTTTTCTTTCCAGAGAGAGAAGATATTAGATAAAGTAATATTTTCATCAATTGAATGTTGATCTTTC
>JACEIK010012814.1:0-23062 GCA_018107945.1 Datura stramonium | reverse complement strand
AAATAAATACATGAAAAATAAATACAAATGACAGTGCTGCTAGAACTTCCGAATTCTCTATCCACTTCAAGCAAAAAGGGATTTTCTATGAAAGATGGTATCATGCCAATAAAATACCTGTTATATTTCATTTTCTACTTCAGAGATATGCAACCCTAAATGATTAGATTAGATAACTTGAATGGATTGCATAACCTTACTTATGCATGCTTGGATTCATTTTGGTGAGTGAGATGTTCCTACGAGTATCTTTTTAACTATTTATGCATGAAAAATGACATCATCAAACACGATTAATAAGCATGTGAATTTACCAACTAAAGTAAATATTTAAATATCTTAATTAGATAAAATAGGATGAAATATCTTGAAAGTTAAAATGTAAAAAAAAAATTATTTAATGTAAAGCGGTCATGTGAAGCAGCTCAATTCAATTCAGGACGTTAAGATAATTTCGATAACCCATAACAAATCATACATACAACTTCAGACTATCAATTAATGAAGAGATTATACTTGACTATTAAATTTTATGTTGGCAAAAAAGTAGAGTTACTTTATAAAGTAAAAAAAACTATACACATATACTAAAGTCATAAATAATTTGCAAAGGATCTATTATCTACTAATTACAAAGAAAAAGAGAATGCTTGGCAGGACGACCATTAACTATTACACAAAAGAAACTGTTGGATAAACTTTATACCAGGACTTGCATGGATTTGTAAGATATAATTATTGAACCAACAAATCTAACTATATTCTTTTATCTTGATAATATTCTCCTCCAAAAATTATATATTTTTGGAAGATCCAACACAATTGTGATAGCATTTATGGAGGATCTGAGCAACATATCATAAATGAAAAGTGATAGGCACGATGACTATTCGTATAACTAACTTATGTATGTTTTGGATAAGGGCTTATAATTATTGTAATGAAATATTATTTATCGAGGTGCAATAATTTATCCTAACATTATCAGGTTAAACTGGGAAGATATAACTAATATATTTCATACTTTACACAAAATAGAAAAATAATTATGTCTATTATGTCTATTCAAGTTGATAAGCGAAACTAATCTTTTCTTTTGAAACCAACTTTTAGAAATAATATAAGAGCAATATTTCATCAATATCTAATTTAAGGCACATAAAACTTGAAAGACCCACACCTCCTACATAAGAGTCGTCCTTGTTCCTCTTTTTTGTACTTCTCCCTTCGTTTCTATTAGTAGAAGTTCAAATCTTATTGATCACCTTAATTACCATAGTTAATGAGTATATCATATGACTCCTAAATTTCCTGCAAAAAAAAGTATTCAAGTAAGATAGCGAGTAGATGACCTCTAAGTTGGTTACAGAATAGTAATATTAAGTATTTAATTACATCAAATATTTTCAAGCATATAAGTGCTAAGAATATATAAAAGAGATACGGAGAAAAAATAATGGATGAAATTAATGGCCATGGTTAAAATTGTTGGTGATCTACAAGAATTGAAAAATCACAAGAATAACATACAAAAAACAAAAGATGGGAATGATATATGTTGTCATGCTAAAAAGTGAATACATAAAGGTCATTGCCTTGTCTAGATTTTAAGCAATTTACTAATTTTTGTGGGACTAATTCTCTCCATTGTCCTTTCATGTTCCTAATTCAAAACCACCATCAAAATCAAATATCAAAAAATAAATAATAAGAACATACATGCTTCTTCAATAAAGAGTAATATTACCAATAAATAAGTAACCAAGAAAATTATATTCCATCAAGCACGCGCGCATCATAAAATAAAAGACATAATCTATTATAAAATAAAAAGGCAAACAACAATTCAACAGTTATACTCGATTCTTCAAATGAAACTATCCATAGTTACATCTCCAGATTTACTCTTAAAAAATATAGTTGATAAGATACCAAATCAAACACATTGTCTTATGGAAAAAAATATATCATTTTATTTGGATTAAGTAAATCTTTAAATCAACTCAGACATGCCGTGAAACAATATTGCAGTAATTTTATTTTCCTGCTTCAGAGCAAAGTGTTGAAAAAAGAAGTGCAAAACATAGAGCAAGAGGAAAATCATATTCAGGATTGAAATAGTTCTCCCTTTTTATAATCGAAAGAAAAAGTATTGATATGTATTTCATCTTTCACTTAGCATAATCACCTAAAATATATACATCTTTCGCTTAGCATAATCACCTACTTATTTTAAATTTTATTTGGACCTATATACATATAAGCTGAATCTTCTGGTAGAGACACAAAGTTGGATGAAAAAATTATGCAGATATCTTCTTTTTTTTTCATCTTCACGTCATCCCTCAATCCCAAAATTCACTTTGAGATCCTCAAATTATTGGCAATCCGTAAATTACTTATATGATCAAAACTTAAAAGTAATTCTACAAAAAAAAATAGTAAAATGAGAAGTCCACCATAATACCACAAACTGCATAACAAATAAATTATAATAACTGAAAAATTAATTCACAAAATTTAAAATCTAACAAATCAAAAAGTAGATTTGATATTTTAATAGTCGAAGTGTCATCAAAGAAATAGACACATATTTGCAAAGATCTGAACACACCTTTCTCATTTGCTACACAAGACACTCTAATCATATACGAAAAATCTCCCGACTTCTATTATAAACTGACATATACAATTGAAAGATTTTTTTGTTTATTTGTTTGCCGGGGATTTAAAAGCATAAAATTTGGATCATTAGTAATATATGAAAAAGACATGAAATTGCTGGTAAATCATTTAAAAACTCCTAGAAAAAATAGAGAATACATGTATCTCATAACAAATCACAAGTCTCTGACTTGTTTGAAGTTTTTTGGGCCCTGTATACATGTAACTTGAAGCTTCTGGTAGAGACACAATGTTGGATGAAAAAAATTACGCTGATATCTTCTTTTTTTCTCATCTTCAAGTCATCCCTTTGACATCCTCAAGTAGTTGTCAATTTGTAAAAGTTACTTATATGATCAAAATCATGAAAGTAATTCTACAAAAAATAGTAAAATGAGAAGACCATCATAATTCTATGAACTATCTAACAAATAAATTATAATGATTGACAAATTAGTTCACAAAATTTAAAACTACAAAAGGAAAAGTAGATTTGCTCCTTTAAGAGTTGGAATGTGATCTAAGAAATATACAGAAATCTGCAAAGACCTAAACACCCATTTACTTATATGATCAAAACTTGAAGGTAATTCTACAAAAAAAAAAAAGTAAAATAAGAAGCCCATTATAATAACAATGAACTTCCTAAGAAATAAATTGTAATGATTAACAAATTAGTACATAAAATTTAAAACCTAACAAATAGAAAAGTAAATTTGATCCTTTAAGAGTTGAAGTGTCATCAAAGAAATAGACAAAAATTTGCAATGATCCGAACACACCTTTCTCATTTGCTACACAAGACACTCTAGTCATATATAAAAAATCTCCCGACTTCTATTATAAACTGACATATACGATTGAAAGATTTTGGTTTATTTGTTTGTCGGAAATATAAAAGCATAACATTTGGATCATCAGTAATATATGAAAAAGGCATAAAATTAATGGTAAATGATTGAAAAACTCCCATAGAAAATAGAAGATACATGTATCTCATAACAAAATCACAAATCTCTGACTTGTTTGAAGTTTTTGGTCCCTATATACATGTAACTTGAAGTTTCTGGTAAAGACAAAGTTGGACGAAAAAATTACACAGATATCTTATTTTTTCTCATCTTCAAGTCATCCCTCAATCCCAAAATTTATTTTGAGATCCTCAAGTAGTCGTCAATCTATAAATTACTTATATGATCAAAACTTGAAAGTAATTCTACAAAAAATAATAAATATGAAATTTTTTTTATGTTTGTGTGTTTTTTAAGCTAACAAATAAATTGTCATGATTGACAAATTAGTTTACAAAATTTAAAATCTAACAAAATGAAAAGTATATTTGCTCATTTAAGAGTTGAAGTGTCATCTAAGAAATAGATAAAAATTTACAAAAACCCGAACACACCTTTCATTTGCTCCATAAGACCTCTAGTCATGTATGAAAATCTCTCAACTTCTATTATAAACTAACATATACCATTAAAAGGTTCTTTTTTGTTTGTTTGTTTGTTGGAATATTAAAAACATAAAATTTGATCATGAGTAATAGATGAAAAGAGCAAGAAATTGATGGTAAATCATTTAAAAACTCCCATACAAAAATAAAATATATGTATCTCACAACAAAATTATAAATCTCGACTAAGTGCATTGGGGCCCTATATACATGTAATCTGAAGCCTGTAGAGACACAAAGTTTTCTTTTTTTAATCTTCAAGTCATCCTCACCACTTGCAAAATCCATTTTTGAGATCCTCAAGTTATCGCAAATCCATAAAATTATTTGTATGATCAGAAAATAAAGTAATTCTACAAAATAGTAAAATGGAGAAGTTCATCATAATACTATGAACTACATAACAAATAAATTATAATGATTGATAAATTAGTTCACAAAATTTAAAACCTAACAATTTGAAAAGTGAATTTGATCCTTTAAGAGTTGAAGTGCCATCTAAGAAATAGATAGAAATTTGCAAAGATCCAAACATACCTTTGACATTTGCTCCATAAGACACTCTATTCATGTATAAAAATCTCCTGACTTTATTATAAATTGACATATACGATTGAAAGTTTTTTTTGATTGTTTGTTTGTTTGTTGGGATATAAAATTTGGATCATGAGTAATAGATGAAAAGACATGAAGTTGATACTAATCGTTTAAAAAGTCTCATATAGAGAGTACATGTATTTTCATAGAAAGAGAAAAAAATTCTGAAAAAAAATTAGAGGAAAAAATATTATAATTGTTGAAAAATGCAGAAGATAAAAAAGTGATATGGTGTAATGAATAGGGAGTTAATGAAAGTGACTTTGATTTTTCAAGAAACACCTTAAAAAAAAAATAGAATTAAAACTCTAAAATATAAAAAATACAAAAACAGAAAAAAATTCAAGCATATCATGGGGTTAAGATCTCTCATTTATATAAATATATACTATATATGAAAGCGCTTATACTAGTTCCGCTTGTTTACCGAAAAGTGAAAACAAACAAAAATGAACTTCTCTTTTCTTAGGCTAAAACGGTACAATTACCACTTCGTATATAACTGTAATTATAGTCTACTTTCTGCCTCTCAGAACTTTTTTAGCAGCTTTAGTAAGTTGTAATGATACATAATATTCTAGTCTATCGTGTTTCTACCGCGCAAAAAAAAAAACTCAAATGTTACCTTTAATTTCGCCTCCGTTGTTCCCTGAATATAAAGATTTTTTTTATACTAGTAATATAATTTAACCTATTATACCAGTATAGGTAAGTCGCTATTTTTATATTTTTTGTAAAAAATTTCCATAATAATTAGATGGTATAAAATATTTCTTATATCAGTGGTGCATATATAAACTCAAATTAAACTCCTAAGATAAATTCAAGAATTGAGATGATTAACTAGATGGTGTGTATATATATTTAAACTGAAATAAAACTCATAAGATAGATCCAAGAATTGATATGATTAACTAGATGGTGTAAATATTTCTTATTGATTCATTAGTGCATATATAAAATCAAATTAAACTCATAACATAAATTCAAGAATTGAGATGAGTCCTACTATGATACTATAAAATTGATTTTTTGAACTCTAACTCAACCACAAAAGCAAGCTTATGTGAGGAGAATTATCTAAGTCCATAAAAGGAGACTACCCATTTCATTAATCACCGATGTGAGACTTTTTTTCATTCTTCAACAAATATCATGTAAAAGAATGGATCTTGGAGCCTAACTCAACCCAAAACTATTTAAGAGGAGGATTTCTCAAATCCATATAAGGAGATCACTCACCCTTTTTTTTCCATATCTCGATGGGGAATTCTTCAACATATAAACTCAAATTAAACTCATAAGATACATCCAAGAATTGGAATGAGTTATACTTTTCAGGATACCATGTAAAGAAATGAATTTTGAGTTTAATTCAATCCCAAAAATTAATTTAAGAGGAAAGAATTTTTCAAATCCATACAATAAGATCACCAATCACTTTTAATCAATATCTGACGCGGAACTATTGAACATATAAACTCAAATTAAACTTATAAGATAAATTCAAGTTTTAGAAGCACCTACTTTTTTCATCTTCAAATAAATTCAAATTAAAAGTCATAAGATAAATTCAAGTTGTAAAACTATCTACTTTTTTTTCCATTTTTTCATAATCACCAAAAACAAGTTCAGAGTAGGAGAGAGAAAGAGAGTATGAAAACAAAAGTTTGCTGGGAGTGAGTGTTTTAATTGAATAGAGTAGAAAGAGGTGAAGAAGAAGAAGTAGTAGTGTTAGGATGGATGTGAAACGGTTGAAAATTTTTTGGAATCTTTTTAATAGTGTTGATAAAATGAAAAAAGGTGTGCATGCATGGTGCCGTGCGTATTTGCAACGCCTGCCACGTCCCCCACTTTTATTGTCTCTTCTTTCTTTTTTCTTCATAAAATCCCCCTTCTTCTCCATCTCTCTATCATATTCTCTCTTCCAAATTCTTCAATTATGGATTACTCTCCGCCTCACTATCACCACTATCATCACCTGAATCACCAGCATCACCACCCTACTACATTGATGAGCCTAAGACTTTAACTGAACAACAACTCAATGCTTTTAGGGTAACCTATATATACCTACTTACATCTTATGTCTTCCCTTAATTTACTCTAATACTATTGCTATTATACTTGTTTTTTAATTTGAAATTTTTTTATTTGAGCTGAGGGTATATCAAAAACAGTTTGTCCATCACCTTCACAAGGTAGGGATAAGGCTGGTTGCATACACATCACCCTGCCCTCTTCAAACTCCACTTATAGAATTGGCTAATCGATTTATTATTATATATATATATATATATATATATATATATATAATGTTTTAATTATTGTTATTTGCTTGATTTAGGAGGCGGCTCTTCAAATAATCAACACTCATACACCTGAAGAGGCCACAAGAATTTTTATGGAGGTAACACACACACATATATATATATATATATGTGTATAGATATAGTAGTTCCTGTTTTTTCCCTTTTTGTTCTAACATTGATGTCTGTTAAACTATGTAAGTGTTTTGGTTTCTGGGTCAATAGTTAAGGGGGATTTTACACTGTACACAGCCCAAAAACCCTATGATGAAAAATAATTTTGATCCTTATTTTTTATGTGTACTTATTATATACTAAGTTTACATTTACAATAAATAGTATACACAATTTTCAAAAAATTTAATACGACTACAACAACATAAACTTAAATTCATCCTTTAATATAATTTTATTTAAAATTACATCAAATCTATATTAAAATCATCCTAGATTTGAGATAAAGCTCCCCAAGGTGTTCTCTAACTTTTTTGAACCACACTCATTTCAAATTATTTTAATTTTTTCAAATCTAAATTTCAACTTTGAAGCTTCAAGCTTCATCCATGGTGGAATTCGAGATTGAATCTAAAATTGTATTCAAAACCACATTAAATCTACAGCAAAATCATCCTAAATTTGAGATATAAACTCGGTAAGATGCTCAAACTTTTTGGAATCATACCCAATTTGAAGATTTTTAATTTTTCAAAATTAAATTTTAATGTTGAAGCTTCAAAACTTCAACAACGATGAATTCGAAATTTTAATTAACAATTTTTTTGATAAATTGAGAATAAAAAAAAGAAGGGGGCTGATAGTGAAGGAGAGGGAAAGGGAGGTTGGTTGAAGGAGAAGGAGAAGGAATGACAATGAAGAAATAATTTTTTTTTCGTATATGTTATATTTTGTAATTTTAATTTTAATTAAATTACATGTTTTTTTTGTTTTTTTAATTTTATATTTTAATAAATTAGAACCTTAAATTGGTAAATTTTTCAAAATTAATAAGCTAGGATTTGCAAAGAAGATAATCAGATAGGATATCCAGTAATCCATTTGATGTTTAGTTAATTTGTTACTACAAGGACGAAATGTCTCTATTTAATTTGAAGAACATGAATCTTTAGAACAAGTAAATTTGCTGAGGACTGAAGCGTAATCAGATGAAAGAATATTGACCAAAAGTTAATTCGGTTCTCTAAACGCTCAAGTAGTTGTTATTACTTGGCTTTTTCTTGATGCATTTGGATGTGTTACTTCCCCTCGTTCAAAATGAACAATTTTTTTGCATTTTTTATCTGATCCAAAGTAAATAAATTTTTAGCATTTTTTTTACTACTTAAATAAGCTTATATTATGATTCAATTACAGATAAACATCATATATGTTTAAATTAAATATTTAAATTTATACTATGAATATCATATACTTGTACCGTGATGTATATTCATACCTAAATATATTAAAATAATTATTAAAATATAAACTAAAATTATAAATTCTTTTTCAAAAATTACTTTTATGAAATTTTAAAACGAAGATAAAAATTTAACAAAATATTGTACTTCATGCCTTTTGATTAAAAAATAATAAATATTTTTTAAAACATTTATAGTTCGAAAGTCATAAATAGGAAAATGAACACAAATTGTTTAATAAGATATACAAACCATTAGTAATAACTTTCTTGCACTTTAAATATGTAATTTTATTTAATTATAATATTTATTATATAGGATTTCTTATTGCGTTTTTATTTTAATTTTTATTTATTCTTCTACTTTAAAATTATTTTAAATATACTTATTTAGATGAACTTTCAATTATGTAGGATTTTCATTATATGTAGCCTCTATTTTTAAGAAAAAAATTGTAAAAGAAAAACCATGTAACGGGTGGGGTGTTAGTGCAGAAATTTTATAGTATAGAGGAGTGTAAATATTCAATTTTAAAATATAAGAAATTTATCTATTACTGAATCATAATATAAGAATATTTAGGATAGTTAACCCTATATATAATGCCTTTGTTTTGGTCGATGGCTCATGCAAAATCTTCATTTATTTTCGATAAGCTACACATATTATCTCTTTAATCAATTAGGTTTTTCCTTTTAGTGCAAAACTTTTAATTTTGTCAAATGCTTGGTCTACATCTATCTATTCATTATTTTCTATCATGTATTTAATGTAAATATTTATTTTATGAATAAGCTATATTTTTTGAGGGAATAAGTTATACATATATATTTTTAATCTTCATTCTTTATTTTTATCGCCTGTCGGTGAGAAACTTCATTTATTTTTGATAAGTTATATTATCATTTTTTCCCTTTAAATTATCATTCTTTACTTTTTTTATAGTATAGGGGAGTGTAAATATTCAATTTTAAAATATAAGAGATTTATCTCATATCAATCATAACATAAGAATTAGGTTATTATATATAAGCTAAGTATATTATCTTTTCAATCAATTAGGCTTTACATTTTAGTGCAAAACTTTTAATTTTGTCAAATACTTGCTCTATATTTATCTATTTATTCTTTTATCTCGTGTATTTAACGTAAATATTTATTTTATTGAATAAGCTATAAATCCTTTTTTTTGGGGTAAGTTATACATATATTTTTAATTTTCATTCTTTATTTTTATCGCTCGTTAGTGCGAAACTTCATTTATTTTTGATAAGTTACATCATTATTTTTATCGTTTCAATTATCATTCTTTACTTTTTGCATATTAGTGCAAAATTTTCAATTTTATTGAGTAATTTTTATATATATATTTATATAAATTTATTTATTGTGCGCCGACCCAAATTTTTTGTTTTGTTAAAAGTAAGCTATAAATTTTAAATTTTTGTCGAAAGTACACTACATTTTCTTCTAAATCTTTATTTTTTGTGACATTATTGGTGCAATTGTCACGAGTACTTGATCTGCATTTATTTTAGCATGTACTTATGGAAAATTTCTGTTTTGTCATTTACAAATATTAATCTTAATTTCTTATCTTTTTCTCAATTTTTGTCGATTACTTATTCCATATTTATATATACATTTTATTGTATCGTGTTCTTATTGCAAATCTTTGTTTTATCAGAGAGTAAACTATAAATCTTTATTTTTGTCAGCTACATTATATTTTTTAATTCTTTTTTTTTTTTGTCACATGTTCGTGCAAATTTTTAATTTTATCGAGTACTTGATCTGCATTTATTTTTCTATTCATTTTATCGTGTACTCACGACAAATCTTTGTGTTGCCGTTTATAAAATTTAATCCTAATTTCTTTATCTCCTTCAAGTTTGTCGAAGTTTGTTCCATATATATATATATATACACAAACACACGTACGCACACATACACATTCTATCGTGTACTTGTTGGAAATCTTTGTTTTGTCATGAGAGTAAGTTATAAAATCTTCATTTTTGTCGGATATGCTTTAGTTTTGTCACATGTTCGTGCAATTTTTCAATTTTAATAAATACTTGATCTGCATTTATTTTTTCTTCATCTTGTCGTGTACTCAATACAAATTCCATATTATCGCTTATAAGAATTAATCTTAATTTCTTATCTCCAATTTTGTCAAGTACTTATTCTATATTTATATATACATTTCATCCATGTACTCACCGCACCTGCTTTATCAAAGAACAAGCTACAAAATCTTCATTTTTATCAAGTACGCCGTAACTTTTTAATTCTTTATTTTTGTCACATGTTTGTGCAAATTTTTAATTATGTCAGATACTTCATATGCATTTATTTTTTCATCTATTTTACCATATACTCACGACAAATCTCCATTTTGTTGTTTATAAAATTAACTTAGATTTCTTACCTCCTTCAATTTTGTTGAGTACTATTCTATATTTATATATAATATACATTCCATATATTCACGTACTTGCTAAAAATCTTTATTTTATCATAGAGTAAGCTACCAAAACTTTATTTTTGTCGGCTACATTTTTTTAATTCTTTTTATTTTTTGTCACATATTGTTGCAAATTTTCAATTTGTCGGGAACTTAATTTGTATTTATTTTTTCATTTTTTAATTATAATTTCAAACTTTTTAATTTAATTCTAAAGTTTTTTTTATTATATATAAAAAATTAATCTTAATTTCTTATCTCCTTCAATTCTATTGACTACACTTGTTCTATATTTATATAGACCTTCCATTCTATCGTGGTATTTGCTGCAAATCTTTGCTTTGTTAGAGAGTAAAGCTGCAAAATTTTCATTTTTCCCTGCATGCTACATCATGTTTTAAGTTCTTTATTTTTTGTCACATGTTCGTGCAAATTTTTAATTTTGTCGGATACACTTGTATATATATTTTTTCATCTATTTTATCATGTACTCATGACAAATTTCTGTTTTATCGTTTATAAGAATTAATCTTAATTTCTTAACTCCTTCAATTTTATCGAGTACTTATTCTATATTTCTATAAGTATACATTTTATTTTTATCGTATACTTCATTTTGAAATCTTTGTTTTGTCAGCGTAGTAAGCTACGAAATCTTTATTTTTTGGCCGATATGCTACATTTTTCTCTTTAGTTCTTTATTTTTTGTCACATGTTTCGTGCACATTCAGTTTTATCGAGTACTTCATCTGCATTTATTTTTTCACCATTTTATTATATACTCATTACAAATCTCTGTTTTTTCATTTGTAAGAATTAATCTTAATTTCTTATCACCTTCAATTTAATGAGTGCTTGTTCTATATTTATATATACATTTCATTTTATCGTTTATTGCAAGTAAATCTTTATTTTATTAGATAGGCTACAAAATTTTATTTCCGTTGTTAAATTATATAGTTTTTTTTTTTTAAAAAAATTTCATTCTTTATTTGTTGCACGTTGATGTACATTTTTATCTATTTCGATAAGCTACATACCATTTTTTTCCTTCAATTATCATTCTTTATTTTGGCCGTACGTTCGTAAAAAATCTTCAATTTTGTTGAATACTTGTTCGTTTCTTTCTATTAAGTATTGATCACTACAAATTTTTATTTTATCAAATAAGTTGTAAAATTTTTAATACATACAAATATATATATATATACACTCTCTTATTTTTGGTGTACAATAGTGCAAAATCTTCAATTTCACCGATTGCTTATTCTACATTTATCTATTCATTCCTTTCTATCGAGTATTTATCAAATAAGCTAAAAAATCTTTATTTTTGTTTGATAAATTATATGTAATTTTTAACAATTTTATTTTTTATTTTTGTCGCATGTTGGTGTAAATCTTCATTTATTTATGATAGGCTACATATTATTATTTTTCTTTCAATTATTATTCTTTTATTTTTGTCGCACGTTGGTGTACACCCTTCAATTTTATCAAGCTCTTATTTTACATTTATCTATTCATTCCATCCTGTGGCGTACTTGCCGCTAAATTTTGTTTTGTCAAAGAGTAAGCTATGAAATCTTTATTTTGTTGGTATGCTATATTTTTTTTCTAATTCTTTTTATTTCTATCATATGTTCGTGCAAATTTTTAAATTTATCAAATACTTGATCGGCATTTCTTATTTTTTTTATTTATTTTATGATATACTTACTGTTAATCTCTATTTTATCATTTATAATAATTAAATTAAATTCCATATCTTCTCCTTTCTCCTTCACGCCCGCGCATGGCAAGCACACGCACACGCACACGCACACACCTATTTATTGCAATTTAGTAGTAATATTTATAAGTATACCAAATTTTGTTTATCTAGTATACATGCCAATTTATTATAGACGCAATGTTGCTTTGCTTTGGAATTCTGAGGATATTATTCTTATTTGTTGCACATATTAAACTTTCCTAGCTATCCCTTGGATATGAGAGATGTTAACTCAATCCTCATATTTCATGTTATGTGGAATTATATGCCTTTCTTCTACTTTCTCCCTTGAGACAATGGTTCTCTTTGCTTGAAATTTGTCACTTTGTACAAAGCTAACTTTTTAAATATTTGTGTAAGAGTTTAATTTTTATACACTGATAAATACTATTCTTTGAATCATTCAACTTTATTTTTTATTTTATTTTGGTAGGGTTTATACCTGTGGATGGGGGTGAAACCAAAAACACTTTCCAAGGAGAAGAAGGCCTCTGAAACTGATGAAAATGTCAAAAAGGAAAATCAGACCTCTTAAATAAAAGTTGTGGTTTGCATTTGCATTTGAATTATGTTTTGAGCTGTTTTAATGAACTAAGTACTTCATGAGACCTTGTAGTTTAATTTCAGTGTTATGATGAATTCTTTCTTTTTCGTTTTCTAACCTTGTTCTTGTAATGAGCAAGATTCATTAGCATTTGGAATTTATATTAGTAGCTTTATTAATCTAAGATTACTTTGATAAAAAATTATTTGTGATTGTCACCAATATTATTTTCCTAGGACAATTATACCCTTAAACTTCTAATTATGGTTGTACTCTTAATGTCATGCTCCCAAACTGGGATGAGAGACGTAGTTGGCACTCATACTGTACTAAATCTTTGAATAATCCAGTTAGCTAGCTAGCTGAACGCTTGAACTGAACGAACATACCTTTAAGAATGTAGATATTGCTTATAGTTTAGTATTTTTAGATCTGAATTTTGTTTTATATAATTGATAAGAGAGATAAACGGTAAACACTAACTTTGTGATTAATAATATTATAATAAAAAGGCAAATTTCAAAGCCAAAAAAAAGGTTATTTGAAGAGCCAAGCAAATTTTTAAGAAAGTGTAAATGACTAAACATATAGAAATTTTAGATATAACCTTTATAATAATTGAAATGAAATACACGTGCAAAGTCCATATTATGATAATATAATAATAGATCAACGCAATGTGAAAATAATAATTAAGATTGAGAGGTAAAAGAACTGTTCTACGAATTGAAATCAAATTAGACATTCATAGGACTAAAATTAATATTTGCAATAACTTGTAGACTAAAACAACGAAAGAAGCTAAAAAACAAAATGGTGGTGTGATGTCGTGTCCCATTTTCAGTTGCACGTACGGGTTTAATTCTTATGTGCCAAATGCGTGTAAATTTTTTTTTCAAATTGTGATAAAATTTGAACTCAGAATCTGTGTCAACCTGATAACAAAAATATTCTCCCATCTAATTGCGGAATCAAATTTCGAATTGGAGCCATGATAAAAAAAAAAAGTCCAAAATGACTAACAAGGGAAGAAAAATAACTCTAATATTGTTTTTTTTGTTAAAATCTCATGAACAAGAAGTGACAAGAGAAGAGTATAGAACCCACAATGTTTACGAAATTTTTGAAATAGGAAACATCAAAGTCATATTCTTTAGATCGAGAAATCAATGAATATATATCTGTAGTCATAAGCCCCAATTTTCACCTTTGTTAATGGAATTTGCTCAAGAAATTTAGATCTAATTTTCTCGATTCTAGGTTTTTTCATAAGTGAATTTATCCATCAAAGTCCATTTACATTTTTCAATCATAACCCCATAATAGTCCTTTGCCATAAAATGATTGTCAACATATCGCTATGAAGTGTACATCTTGCAAAGCCATATTAATTATGATTTAGAAATTGAGTGGTCAAGAGGAAGTTGATGGGATGCTTGGTGTTTTTTTTTGTAGCTCGATACATGTTGTAGTCGCCGATGTACCCATTGCGGAAGCCCACTTCAGAGCCAACCGTAGACATAAGAAATTCACTACTAAAAATATTAAAACTAACCGACTAAAATCGATGCACAAAACCGACCCGAGTCCATATGTTTTTCAATGGTTTTGTTTTTTAAAAATAAAATCAATGGACATCCCTTGAATATCTTTTCGGGAAAAATGCGCCAAAACTATATAAAATTTTTAAAAAATGACAAAGTCTCTCGTTTTTTTACACGAAAACTAAGGGACGCCCGCACATTTTTGAAATTGCTGCCGAGGATATAAATTAAAAACAATGATAATATTTCATTAGAGCATATGTGTTCTAGTGGTAGAATTTTTTTAATGTCAAGTAAATACTGAGCTTGACTCTAAGTTACTACAATTTTTTAATATATTTATGAAAAACGACTAAGCCATCGCTTTTTAAAATAAAATTTGTATCAATTTTTATATATTTAAGAACTTACGGACATTTCTCAGCTTTAACTGAGATATTCTTTTCAGTTTACTTAATTTGACCGATCTATCAGTTTTCTTAAACTGATCCAGCCAATTCAGACATAATCGAATCCATCGATTTTAAGCAAAAATTCAGTCCGTCCATCGATTTTTGACCCCTTCTTTGTAGTGATTTTCCATTGGAGAGAGCAAATATTTTTTAGTAAAGGATACTATATAAGTAGACTTTCTTCAAGGGGGAAGTGCAAACCATATTAGAGCTTCAGATCTTAAACACGTACATACTATAATACTAGGCTTTAGGGGAAAAGTGCAAACCATATTAGAGCTCCAATTTAAGAACCTACATATACGTACTTACTTATAAGTAATATAATGACAATAAAAAACTAATACATGATTAAAAATAAGTTATAGAAGTAAATTATGTTTGTCGTGTTGTCGCCCCGTGTTCAAATTAGTAAAATAGAAAATATAATTAATATCCTAAATCACAAATTCACTGTATGTCCTTAAGAAATTTAATCCCCACTGTACTCGAGGTTTTGATTACTTCCTCCCAGGATAAAACGGATATACCTGAAACAATACAGTAGTACCTCAAACACTAATAACTTCATAAATCTAAGAGCCAAGTATTTTAATCACATAACAAACTCGACTTTATTTGTTTGAAAATATGCAGAATGATCTCTAAAATTATTCTATCAGAAATGAAGGCAAAAAGCCTTTATTTATAACCAACATCTGAAGTGAAGAGGTGTGGAAGACACCGTTCGTATGGTATATGTTCGAATGACTATCATTGAAAAAGAAACTTTTCAACTTCTCTTCCCTCCAATTTATTTCTCTCCATTTCCTAATCACACCCAACACTTAACTCCACTTTAAAAAGTTACTTCACCTATTTTTTTTAAAAAAAATATAAAATTTATGATTTATTTTAGACCACATTGTTACACCCCGTAAGATGTTAGTGGCTAGTGCACGTACGTGTGGGCTTGTGGTGCGCAATGAGAGCTTGACGTGTTCGAAAAGAGCCTCGAAGGAAGGATGAGAGAGGACATCGTCGAGTGGACTAGCAGGTGGTCGGGCGAGGCCAAGCCGCGGGGCTCGCGCAGGCGCGCCTGCCGCGCCATTGCGCGCGAGGTACCCACCGCCATCGCCCTCTATGCCTATATATAGGCCCTTGTTGAATTTAAATCCTCATTTCTCAAACTTTCCTCGCTCCGTAATAAGAGAGAAAACATGGGTTTTGATTGATTTTCATCAAATTATGCTATTAAACTCCGTCCAAATGCAAATTAACTTCGGGTAACAAGTTCTAGGGGCTCACTAGAAGCATCTCCGCTGATATTTCTTGAAAATTTTCCTAGTATACCAGAACTCCACCGAGTAAAGGTTATACTGAAATTGCTCCAAATTAGATTCTAAACAGCCACAAGCAATAGGTAAGCATTTATCCTTCTAAACTCTCTAGAAATTGTGGGTTTTCGATTGAATTAAATAGAGTTGAATTATAGTTATTATTACTATCTAAAGATATTGTTGTTTTACGAATTTAGTATTGAAAATAGCCCTATTTCAGTGGAAGGGCGACAATTGGAGGGAACCGCCGGTTACAAAAGTTGAAACTCATCAGCTTAAATGAGAATCATCATCTAGTAAGGTTAAGGCTTATCCCTTCGCAAGTTATTCTCATCGAGCAACGATACACCCGTGTTCTGAATGAGATAACGATCTCATGTTGTAACTAGCTGCTGTCTGTAGATTATAATTATATATGTTGTGATTAGCTACTGTTCGTAGACTATTATCATATAGGTTATGGTTAGCTTCTAAAAGCATATTGAGAGTATATTGCAGTATCCCTCATCAGGAAAGAGTATGTTAAGTGTGACTCACGCTAGGAGCGTCATAGGAACTCCTCTGTTCTTCTGTTCACAATACTAGTAGAATCCTGATGTTTTGCTGTCATCCCAAAGGCATTAGAAGTTTATGGTTAGCTGTTGGACCTGATCTAAGTTGGGACAGCATGGGGCATAGCCGGGTGATATAACTTTCAGTTTGACGCCTGTATTGCTAGTAAAGCTTGCACAGAGGTCATTGGCATACCTTGGTGCCTCCAGGGCCAGAATTTACATAGGATGGTCCTACCCTAGAGTCAACGGCACCAGGATTGCCCAGTGAAATGAGTGACAGCCTGCCATGTAGTTAGCCACTACCAGTTTCTATTAGTTGCAGTTGACTTAGTGCTTGTCATACTCGTCTCTAGGAAGTCATTCCAGTTATACAAGTCAGATGGACCCGTGATTACCCTAAGGAGGGAACCTTATTAAGTAGGATGCGGGCTAATGCCCCATCCTATTCTTATAAATACTTAGGTACAGGTTGTTGCAAATGGCGAGGTCTAGGTAAACTTACCTGCAAGGTTAGAAATCGCCAGAGAAGATATATGAAATCTGAATAGACTAAGTTAAGATCTAAAGGACTAGAACCATAGTAGTACAATATTACCTTCAAGCTAAGAAATATGGTAAACCGCCTAGGGCAGGTTAGGGGCTGACTGTTCAGGAGAATGCCCGATTAAGTAGCAACCCTACAGTTGTTCTAGGTGAAGAAACTAAGTAGTTGGTCGTCCGCAACCTTACGGTTCACTTATGAGCTATCACTGTTCTAGCATGACATTCAGAGTATTGTTTAGGCCACTCCAGATCTCTCCCTATCCGGTCTAGACCATCAGAGGTTATGATCACTATTAGGATCCTCTGACCAGATATAGGCACACGGGGTGTGCCTGTTAGAAGCTATACATACTATTCTAGGGGTAAGTAGCGATCGTGTTAGGCCTTAAGAGACAGATACACCTTCTGAGTGGCTAGGTTGAGATTAAGATGCAGTATATCAGTTGGGATTGACCCCACCTAGGATAGCCTTCCATTGACCAATTTCAGGGTTGCTAACTGTGTCATCGCCTACGGGGCTATTGATCGCTCAGAGGAGCTATATGATTATATCATCACCTACGGGGCCATTGATCACTCCAAGGAGCTATATGTTGTCCCAAATGAGTATATTTAGGCCCAAGGGCCATATTACAGTACATCCATGAATGGGCTTCTATTCTTATGCCGTATCGGCATCACTGACCCTCCATCGAGCCTTTTGTGCCCAGGTGCAGTTACAGGAGCCTACCTGGCTCAGACACAGTTACAGGAGTCCAGCGGGCTCAGATGCAGACCCAGAAGTCAGGTGGGTTAGCTATAGTACCAGTAGAATCATAAGAACCTAGGTAGGGGTATATTGATTGGATTATACTTACCAAGGGTTATGGGGGCCCCGGTAGGTTATTTCTGTGTTGTTTGCACCTTCCAGGCTTTTGAGAACAAGGTTAGGTTCTTGTTTTTATACTTGATTGCTAGCTATAACCTATGAATGTATAGTTGTGTAGTTTCAGCTCATATACGTGTAGTGATTTACTAGATTCAGGTTATGAATATGAAAGTTTACAGGTTATATTCTTCCCCTTCTTGCTACTTACTGTTAGTCTTTATCAGCTTCTACTCAGTTTTCTAATTACTGCCTGCATATTCAGTACATATTGTACCGACGCCCAACTTTGGGGTGCTGCATACTTGCCTGCAGGTTTAAGCAGATAAATTGTGAGATCTCCTAGCAATTATTCAGAGTCAGTAGTTCGGCCAACTCTTTTCATTTGGAGTTGCCATGTTGTAGAGAGTTATCAGTCCTCTATCTATATAGCATTTGGGTAGGCCGGGGCCCTGTCCAAATCAATATTTCCACTCCTAGAGGCTTGCAGATGACATTATTTAGTTAGTTGATTGTTGTTGTCCATTTGGGGCACATATATGTCTTATTTTATGCGTTGGCCATGTGGGGCCTAGTATAGCTGTTTACTTTCATTTTCGTTAGGACTAGACCTCATGATGGTCTTGTCGGTCCGCATAAGATCCCTATTATTGTTATTCTGGTTGGATTAGCTGTCTTCTGTTACAGGTGCTGTGTGGCATTGTCGGCCCGAGACTGTGTTTACAGAAGAGATATAGTATTTTATTTTCTTGATCTTGAGTCACTGGTAGGCACCAGAGGTGCCTATCCCCAGCCAGGTCAATCCACATCCCAGTGTGGCATTAGGTGCCAGTCATGCCTCCCAAGGTGGGGCATGAAAAACTTGGTATCAGAGCGGGTCGTATCCCAGGGAGTCTACAAGCCGTGTCTAGTAAAGTATTGCTTATAAATGTTTTGTGCATCATATTTTATAAGCAGGAGGCTAGGAGGCATGATAGTATGGTTACCCCTCCTTCTTCTCAGATCATGCTATAGAGCCGAGTGGTATAGGGATGAGTCCCTAAGATTTCATTGTTATGACTGTCTAGAATAATGTTTGATATGGGATAGACTTCAGTCAGCTGCAAGTCAGCTACAGCAGCAGGAGAGGGTACTAGTGAGGTGCCACAGTTGGAGGAACAGTCAGCCAAAGGGCGGAAGCAGACGTCTTTTAATTTCCCCAGCATCCTCCCGGGGCACCAGGAACCTCATAAAGTAATGGATATGCCAGCACCATCCCCCAACTCTTTCTATAGCCTTAGAGTAGAATGTCAGGAGTATAGTATTTATGTGAGTTATCTTACTTAGTAGATATTTAGGATTTGACAGGGGCGACAGTTAATGTTGGATTACCTGAAAAGTGCTAGAGAAGGGGGAAAATTGAGGGATTCTTACCTTCAACCCTTTGGATGTTGTAAAGTTCCATACCTCAGTCCTACCATAGCAAGATATGGCTATTTTCCACCTCCCAGCTTTGTTCTCAATACAACAAAGAGCGTAAGTATTGAGGAAATGTCGCCCAAAGTGAATAGTAAAGCAAGGCTACAACTGTTGATTCTGAGGAAGTGTTAGAAAGTTCTTAAATAAGTCACCTAGACCCTCACGGTAGTAAATCAGGAAAGCAGTTAAGATTGCTAGTCACAGTCAAGTACGTGTGAGGATCCATAAGCAATGGACTCCCAACAATAGCAAGGTTGAAGTTAGAAATAGGCTAACCCCCGCAGTGCGCTAGTGATGGAAAAATAATAGCCATGTGATGTGCTGTGAATTTATAGCACTATTGATGCTCAAAACTAAGAAAATAGCAAGGACTTAGGTGTATTTATGTGGATATGAGGTACTTTTTCTTTGATTTCAGGATAAATGGGTGTTGGAACAATAAATTGAAAAAGAAAGTTAAAGTATGCAAAAAGGTGCAAAAAGTGTAGACCACAGTACGATCTGTAGGATGGACCTACGAGTCGTACTGAGGGCTTTGATGAGAAGCAGAAAGATAACATGGAAGACTGAAATTATGAGACTTGTTACGGATCGTACCATGGTGGTACGAGTCGTGGTAAGCTAGTTGTGACAAAATCTAGAAGAATTGCACTGAAGGCTGATTCTCAGTACAAGAGCACCTACGACTAGTGAGATGAAGGTACGAGTCGTACCATACCGGTCTGTGAAGTTCAGAAAAAGGTTCAAAAGTTTAGGATCAAGCCATGGGTATCAATGTACGAGTCATAGCAAGTTGGTATGAATCATACCTTGTCCCAACACTTAGCAAAAATTCAGCCAACATTCCAAGCCACAAGTTGATGTCACGATCCGTGAGAAGCCCCTACAAGTCGTAGATGGACCCGTGACGAGGTCGGCACCATATATGGAAAGCAGTCCTATTAATTTAGGAAAAAGATTCTTGTGTCTCTATAAATACTTTTTATGTTTATTTTTCATAGGAAGAGGATGAATATACTTAATTCTAGGAGGAAAACATTGTAGAAAGCTATTTTAATATCATTGAGAGATAGAATTTAGTTGGTTGAACCTTGTAATCAACCTTTTCTTGAATTCATCTTGCTCTTGCTACTTGTTAGTCAAGATTTCGTGGTTTAATTGAAGGAATCGTTTTTCTCAATCATCTTTGTAAGTATTGTTATATGTTCTCAATAATGAACACAAATCACAACCTTGCAACTATGCGAGGCTAAAACCTCCATAGCTAGGGTTGTGGGAACCATGGTGGATTAACTAGCTAGGGTTTCAAAAAGTGATTCTAAAACCAATACCAATTACTTATATTGTCTTCTCTTCATCTTTAATGATTCTTAGTGGTGTACAACGTTAGGAAGTGCCTGAATTCTTTACTTGCTTTGGTCGAAGAGGTAGACAATAGGAAAAGAGAATTACAACGGAGCCTTGATCTTGATGATCATTGTATTAACTTAAGTTGTGGTCACAGGATAGTTATATCTGGAACTTACTGATAACGGTTAGTTTGCAAAACTCATGAGACTTGGTCGAGTAATTGAGGATATTCATTCAATAGGGATTGGTCGATTGTTTGAGTGAACCTAAGTTATCAGTTCTATAAGTAAGTATTGGTAAAGATCACAAGTGTATACCGAAAGCTGTTATGAACCCATGGGGAACATAAACCCTAGTTATCCTTTAATTATTGATTCACAACTATAATCTTGACTGCAGCTTATTTTTGTTATTTCTTTTTATTAGAATTTCCTCTTTGTGAAGTAATTACCATACAAGTTCATCTACTGGCTGTAATCTAGATCTTCCATATTTCCAGTGGGTTCGACCCCCACCTCTAGTTGGGTTCTTTATTGACAACGTCCGCTTTATACTTTAGTTGGAAGTGTGGTTTGAGCGTTATCAAAAAGTGGCGTTGTTGCTGGGGAATACGACTAAGACTAGGTTATTTGCTTATATTTGACTTTTTGGTAATTATTTCTTTAATTACGTTTATATTTTCTTGTATTTTTCTTTGATACCCACAGGCTGTCATCCGGTGAATACCAAGAACTCGGAGTAGAGGAGACCCCCTTGTTCCACTCAATCCCTAAATCGAACGAACCCTGCATAGAATGGAAAATCCTGAGCAGAGAGAACCAGCTTAGCTGAAGAAGCTAGGCAAGCCAAGCTAGATTGGTTAGCTGCACTTCAGCAAGCTGGTGATGATAGAGATGAAGTGGTGAACGCTGGTCGACATGGGAGGGGCAATCGAGCTCGGAGATTTTCCCCTCAGTTCTTCAATGATGATGATCCAGATATTGATGAGGTTGGGTCAACTGGAGCAATTGTGCCACCACCACTGCCCGCTGGGGCCAAAGTCGACATTATGAGCACCATGATTCAATTTCTAAACATGAAAGGGGTGTTCAGCGGCCACATATCGGATGACGCCAACCTGCACTTGATGAATTTTGTAGGAATATGCAAAGCATACATGTTTCCAGGAGTAAGCCAGGATGCAATAAGACTCCGACTCTTCCCTTTCCCTCTATCAAGGGAAGCTACTTTGTGGTTATCATAGTTGCCCAATGACTCCATAACCAACTGGAGGGAGTTGACATAAGCATTCTTAGAAAGATTCTTTCCCCCATCAAGGATGTTACAGTTAAAAGATGAGATCTATAATTTCCAAAATATTAAGACGGAGGCACTTCACGTGACCTGGTTGAGGTTCAAGAAGAAGTTGACTAAGTGCCCGAAGCATAAAATCCCAGATGACAGTTTGTTGGAAATCTTTTATAGGTCTCTTAATAATAGCAGCAAGGCTGTAGCAGACACGATGGAGGGTGGAGCATTGATGAGTCACACATGGGAGGAAGCAGCCACTATCCTTGACAGGGTGACAAGGACGAACAGGGCCTGGCATACGAGGGAGGCTGATGCAGTGGCAGGTACATATGTTGTTGGTTTGACTGCAGACCGACGAAGGAAGGAGGAAGAACGCGATCAGGAGTTGGCTCACATGCGCACATCATTGGATTTGCTGACAAAGCATATCATGGGAGCAAGAGCCAAAAAGGTAA
>JACEIK010012802.1:0-30341 GCA_018107945.1 Datura stramonium | reverse complement strand
ATATAAACTGAGGCAAAGGGAGTATATAATTGGTTCTCTCTTTCCCTATCTCTAGCTCTAGTTGAATTAATATTACAACTAGAGGTGAATTCAATAACTAAATTCAATTATTTTCGAATGAATATGATCAAGTTTTTAAAAGACTAAAAGGACCTATTTTTTTTTTAAAGAATCATTTATTTTGGAGAATGAAGATATTTGATCAAGTGTTTAGTGAAGAAATAAGGATTTTTTTTTTTTGGACAAGATTACATATATCAAAAGATTATATTTACCAGATTAATTAATACTTCCTCTATTTCAATTTATGTGACACAATTCAAATTTAGAGAGTCAAATTACTTAATTTGAATTATTAATCTTGATTTCTATTAAATTAATCCAAATTAAATAATCACAAAAAAAACTATTTATTTTAAAATTAACTTAAAAAATCTTTTAGTCACAATAATTATATATTTAAAATAAATTTCTGCTTCTCAAAAAATCAGGTAATCAGACCAATCAAAGCTTGAAGATAAAATAATTTCTATGTTGTATTGATAAAAAGGCCACCTTTCGTTTTGTCAAAAGTGGACAAAAAATACTCTATTTATTTGATGAAGTATGCCAATATATATATATATATATATATATAAGTAAAATAATCACGTATATATCAAGAGTAGTGGTGATAGTATCATCAAAGTTTATAGTGAAGTGATAAATATGTCTTCAATCGTTAATTAAAAATCTTATATTTAAGTAATGGATATAAAAAAGTAAGAAGGGACAATGACAATAGTTAATAGAAATATTAGAAAGCATTAGCGTCTGTAGTCCAACGGTTAGGATAATTGCCTTCCAAGCAATTGGCCGGGTTCGACTCGGCAGACGCATATCATCTCTTTTATTTAGTTCTCTAGCCCAACTATTGAGGCATTTATTTAATAGTCATAACATGGTAGTTTCAAATTTTCAAAAACAAAATCGACTTTTAGAGGATGATTTTTATGCCGCAAATTAAATTTAAACCAACAAGTACTAATAATTTAATGGTAGAAATACATTTTTATCTCGATAGGTTGAAATATAGAATTCATCTCTGTCACTAATAAAACAACCCCCATTAGTTCTGCACCTTTTAACTCTATTCCAAATCATGTAATGGAGCAACCCCCATTATCTCTATGTACACTTTTAACACTAGTCTACATCATGTACTTTTAACACTGGTCCGCATCATGAAAATTGAAATGCAAATTGCTCCACCTCTCAAATCATGTAATGCAATTGCTCCACCCCTCAAATCATGTAACTAGAGGTGGATTTATTTCCACTAAGCCATCCCAAATGGTTGAAAAGTAAGTTTAACAAAAAAGCTAATTTGTCCATTTGTGAACTATCTTTTCCTGAGGAGTACACCCAATGTGTGCATTTGTGAATTAATAAAATCTAACTTTGGTCTATTTCAAAATAATTAGTTTTTAATTTTTTTATTTATTTTAAAATAAATGAAATTTTTATATTATCAATAAGATATTAATGATTTTTATCCTATATAAATTAAAAGAGTTTTATATAATTACTAAAAAGTTATATCTTTTTAATATATTTATTAAAAAATTAATTAGTAAAAATATATTTTATTTTTAAATATGAATAGTTTTTTTTTTATGAAATCTGTCGAACCTAAAAATACTACCAGCACAACTTTTTATGGATATTTCTCGAGATGCAATGATAACGTGGGATTGTGGCGGGTGCAACTCGTGGAAAAGAAAAATATTAAAATATACAAGAATAAACGTATATATAAAGATAAAAAATTTTGACCGTGATCCGTACCATATACCATCTCAGTTGGGTTGTGTAATAATTTCAAGTAGGAAATTCTATTGAATACACACTGAGGTTTTGAGTAGGGGTGTTTATGATTCGGTTTTGGATCGGATTTGATTAAAATCAAAAATTAAATTAAGTTGTTTGGTTTTAAATTTTTAAATCAAATTAAATTAAATAAAATAAATAATCTTCGGTTTGGTTCTTGTCGGTTTGGTTCGATTTAATTCGGTTTTTATATTGTAAATAAATTAATAATGTAAATAACGAGAGACATGAAATAATTATTTCAAGTAGATATTAGAAATCAACAAATTTCTCTTTACTATAACAAGATGAATGTATTTGAACCTTCTATTATTTTTCAACCTTGTTCCAAAGTTTTAGTATGTTTAAGAAGTTGCATAAGCTGCCCAGGGTTCTTCCACTTCACATGTTTTATATCTGAATATCTGTTTAAATAAAATAGTCGGCCTTCAAAATGTGGCTTGATTGAAGATTAGATGGGCCGATGCTTAGTAAAGAAAATTAAAAATAAATTTGGCAATATGTCACACCACATATAAACAATTAGACTTAGAGTATTGGGTTTGGACATATTTTTTAAGTAATAGAATTTTAATGTGTTGTAGTGCATGTGAAATAAAATATACTAAAATCAAATTAATGATTAAAAGGTATAAAATATTTAATTATTGTAAAAAACTAATAACATATATTTAAATAATTATAAATTTATCGGTTCGGTTTGATTATTTCTTGAACTTTTTTTTAGTAAAATCAAAACCAAACCAAATCAAATATTATCGATTTTTAAAATTTAAAATCCAAGCCAAACCAATCTAAATCAAATGTCGATTTTAATCGGTTTGATTTAATTCACCAAACGATCCGCTATAAATGTGACCCACTTGTACAAGACAAACTGCTGAATGTACAATGTTAGAGTTAGTATCAAAGTGAAGTCAACCGACCGTTCACACGCTTGAGAAAAATGTTGCAGAACCTCATTTTATTTTGGAAAATGAAGATATTTGATAAAGTGTTTAGCGAAGAAATAAGGAGTTTTTAATTTTTTTTGGGGACGGAGATTACACATGTAAAAGTTTACATTTACCAAATCAACCAATACTTCCTTTATTCAATTTATGTGTCATAATTCAAATTTTGAGAGTCAAATTACTTAATTTGGATCGTAAGTTCAAACATAGAGCATTTAAGTTTTTCAAGATAAAATTTATATATTTAAAAATTAACTTAAGAAATACTTTTTGTCACAATAATTAATTATTTAAAATAAATCGTGCTTCTCAAAGAATCGGGTAAACCCGGATCGGCAAAGCTTGAAAATAAAAGAGTTTATATGATGCATTGATAAAAGGCCACCTTTTATTTTGTCAAAAAGTGGACAAAAAGTACTCTATTTATTAGGCAAACACCTTAATATATACATACATAGATTGATCACGCATATATCAAAAGCCATTGTTGATAATAATATCATCAAAAATTATAGTAGCATTTGATAAATATTTCTTCATCATTAATTAAAGATGTCATATTTAAGTAATGGATGCAAAAAAGGCCTTTAATATGAACTATTTATCCTCCAACATACCCTGACTTTCTCATAAGGGAATTCAAGCTTGGGTTTTCAAAGTGGATAATGAACACAGCAACTATGAAATATGTTATCGAAACAGTTGAAAGCATTAGCGTTTGTAGTCCAACGGTTAGGATAATTGCCTTCCAAGCAATAGACCCGGGTTCGACTCCCGGCAGACGCATCATCTCTTTTATTTATACTCATTATTAATTTCAGATTCTTTGTCCCATTTTCAGTATACATGAAAGAACTATTGAGACATCTATTTAATTGGTAACTACATGTACGATAGCATGTTAACTCAAAACTTTTTTGGAGGAATTTAAAATTTTCCAAATTCAAGACAAACTCGTAGTCAGTGATAGCAAGGTAACACGACTTAACAGTAAATTTTCCAAAATTTCTAAGATCCAATTTTGTCATAACCTAGAGGATATGAAATTGTAAAATGTGTTTATTTTATCTTTGGATATCTTGAAGTATTGGAAAAGAGATAATACTTATCGGATAATTTCAATATTGTCTATGGCAAGGTTCGCAAGAGGTTGGAGCGGTCCCAGAATGCGAGTCGAGATTGAACATGAAAGCGCTTGTTTGAGTGGCCTGAGTTAAGAAATAAGGATTACATCTTTATATAGTTATAACTTTTGGCATGTGTCGTAACGGATTAATAAGTGTTATGAAAGCCAAAATTATGGATTCAAGTTTTTAAGAGCAGCATGTCCAAGTAGATATTGAGAAAGGGATTGTTGGTTAACTCCAACTTGGAGCAACATAGTCGATGAGCACAATTTTACAAAGTTAGTGAAACTGTTACTAGAAAGTATCTTCTTAATTTAACTTTAGTAGTTAGTATAAAACTTAATATAACTTTGACCCTGACAATTTATAGGTGGAGAGAGAAAAAAAAAAAGAAGAAGACTAAAAAAACTTGTTTATGTAACTTTGGTAGTTATTATAAAACTTGATTTGACTTTGACCCTGATAATCTATAGGTGGAGAGAAGCTTAAATGAAACTTGTTTTTTTTTATAAAAAATTAATTATAAAAAATGAAAAAGTTAAACTGTATGACTATCATTTCAAATATAATTACATTTTAGCCACTCCTTAACTTTAGTAGCTACAATAACAACTGATAAATTTAGGTGGAGAGAGAAAATAAAGAAGAAGAGCAGATATAGAAACTTGTTTTTTATAAAAAAATTAATTATAAAAAATGAAAAGTTAAACTGTATGATATCATTTCAAATATAATTACATTTTAGCCACTCTTTAATAAGAAAACATTATTTAAATGATCACATTTCCAGACTAAATCCACAAATTTAAAAAAAAAATTAAAATTGAGCAACTTAAAATACAGAAACTCAAGAAAAATCCAGATAATAACATAGTTTCAAACTCCAAGAAAAATATTTGAACTTTGAAATACGTAGTTCAAACTTCAACTTGTAGAAGTTGAAACTCTAGGATGTTATCATGAGTTCAAGAGGTATTATGAATGAAATAAATAGTTTTGAAGTATAGAAGCTTCCATTTACATATATTGAAAAATCCATAAATATGTGCACCAATTAAATTTAAATTCAATAACTAATATTGTTATTTGAAATTGGTGCACAAATTTTTATCTAAAAAAGATAGCTAGGAAGTGAACTAAAAAGAACATATTGTGGGTCCCAACCATTAATATTGTCTCCATCTAGCCAATTCACCCTTACACCAAACTCAACTCCATTTTGATTAAAGCTTTACAAAGCAGTACAAATTTTCCTTGTAGTTAATCGTAACTTTATAACAATTGGCCCCCACCAGGTTGCATGCTCAAAACCCTAACTGCAACAGGGAAGAACCAAGGAAGAGCTGACTCCTAACTGTCAGCAGGAAGACCCAAGGAAGGGGCCGACTTCTAACTGCAACTTCGTGGAAAGAGCACAATGTCAAAATATAGACGTCTATAAATATATACAAAAAAGGAAAAAGAGACCAGGAAGCATATGTAGCTTTAATATACTCAACAAAAAAAAATGGAGTTTGATCTAAGATACTTGATCTTGATTATAATTAACATCCTCAAATCCATATTATTCATTCCTGATAATTGGGATCCTTTTCATATATTTAACCAGCCCAATAATTACCGTAGTTTCATGATGGCCTCTTTAACCAGCACTGTATTTTCTCCATTTTCTCATCACTCGTGTAACTATTCAATATCATCATCCAATTATTATAGTGAGAATACGCACAAGTTCTGGTGATTTCTGCAGTCTGTTTTTATATCTTGTCTCTAACTTCATTCTACTCCCACAAGTTCTATTTTGGTACTTTTCTTCATTACCATTATTTTCTTTACACTTTCTTCTGGATTTCAATACATGCTCTAGTTTTGTGAATGGACTCTCCATCTTTCTACAATTCCAGCATTTAGCATTTCCTTGAGGCCGAGTTTGACAGAAGATTGTGAACGAACAGCATCACCAGCACCCCGGAAGTACTCCTACAACTCATATTCATCATGATCGTCTCCCTCCGGTCTAAGCCACTGCTCAAGGATTTGATCGTAAAATCTTCAAAATAAGATATGTTATTTACTATATATAAACTGGTAAACAATGATCTCATATTTACGCTGAATTATTCTTCCAGTATATGCATGTATTGTAGTATATATAGCTGTTCGATGTATGTACATAAATGAATATATATGTACGCTAGTAGGTTTAATTTGTCATGCAGATTCACATGTTATTGGCCGATATACTGTAGTCACTTGTCTGTTGAATTTATTTTTTTCCATAATATTAATGCTGTTAAGTGCTATTCTAAGCTTGTAGTTTCGATCTTAGCTTCTTCCTTGTTTATTCATTTCTTCAAAATGATCTATGAATTTGAAACTCAAGTGCTTATAGCATGCTACTAGTTTCAACAACGGCACCAGCCGGTGAAATCATGCAAAGTGAGGTATGGGGAGAGTAGATAATATCCAGATCATACCCCAATCGAGATAGAGAGGTTATTTCCGATAGCATGTAACAATTATACCAAAAATAAAAAAGAAGAAAAAAAGGAGTAATTACAGAAATCTGAAGTAAACTCTGGTTAATATAATGTCATGATATAGTGAAAACAAATAACATCACAGTTTATCTGTCTAAATACTCTATGGACAGAATTATTGGATATTTCGCAAAAGTATCTTTATCAATCGCTGGTGAAAAAAATTAGAATTGCCGCAGTTGCCAATATAGTTCTGTTCTGCACCAACTAAAATGGCCCATCATATAATTCTGATTGGGCCCAGAAAACATAATTGGACTTTGAGACCTCCAAGGTTTTCAAGCCTGGATAGTGACTAAACAAAGTTGAACCGGGTCAATATTTGCAGTATACCCCCAGTACATCAATAAATACAGAACTTCCCAAAAAGGAACAATTTTGTTACGCAAACACACTAGCAAAGATCGAAATCGAAAAGACACCCACCAACTCTCTCTCCGCTATACCCCCAATCAACCTTTACAACGGAGGCGCACAAACGAGAACAGAGAATGAACTTGAAACGCTTATTCGGAGACGAAGATGAAGACGATGAAGAAGAAGAAGAAGAAAACCATGAAGCCAAATATCAGCATCAACAACAACAAGGCAACCTGAGACCAGTTAATAATCATCACCATCTTCAGCATCTTCATCGTCTTCTTCTTCAGCCGCCGCTGCATCGTCATCGTCTTCATCGGGTTCTTCTTCGCGTTCGTCATCATCCAATAGGAGTAGAAGTAGTAGTGGCGGTGGGTAAGAATTGAACGAGAAGCAGATGATGATGATAATGGGGAAGTGATTTCTCATAGTAATGATTATAATAATAGTAGCGGGCATTATCAGAATGAAGACGATGATGAAGATGATAGGACCTTTTGGAGTCTGATAATGAAGATTATGTTAAAACTCTTTTGAAGGAGTCGTTTCCAGTTCCTGGTAATTTTTAATATTGTTTTTCCTTTCATTTGAATGTTTGCTATACGTTTGTGAAATGCGAAATTAGTTTGAAGATGAGTTCATCTTTTGAAGTCTTTTCAGGGTTAAAGTTTGGAACTTTTCAGGTTTTGACTCAGTTGGTCTTCTTTGAACACTTTATTTCTAGGTTTTGATCCCGTTTTGTGATATTTTGGATTGGGGTTTTGGTTGGTCTGGAGATGAGTGTAATTTTGAAATGTTTTTGAGGGTTAAATTTTGGAACTTTGCAGGTTTTGACTCTGTTTGATTGATCTAGAACACTTTTCTTCTAGAAGATTCCAGCTGATTTTGGGAAGTTAAACGTGATTTTTGTTTGCTCTGGTTGGTGGAATTAGTATATTTTAGATGTTTCTAATGTTTTGATTTTGGAACTTTCTGAGTATTTTGAATCTGTTAGAATTGATTTCTTACTTGAAAATCACAATGTTTTTCTTTTCCCCCAAATTCTGTTATCGTTTCTAGTGGGGTCTGGAAAGTTTGTTTCGTTTTAGTTTTGCATTCCGTATAGTTGGTTGTCGATGCTGAATAACATCTGAATTTTTCTCCTTGTTTCCTGAAACCCTTTTCACGAAGAAACAGACAGGGAGCAAGGATTTTTTTTATAAAATCTTTAAGCTTCCATGTTTCTATCTGAGGAGCAGAAAAGTAGACGAGGGGTTTATCAGCTCATTCTTTTCAATCCATGAATAGCTACTGTAGAAGCGAGAAGCCATAAGCTGATTCATTTGCATTTAGGAATAATTTAGTTTTGTTGATGAAACCAGTGTTATCAAAGTGAAAAGCTCAAAAGCTCTAAACTCTGTTGGGGCTTTAAGCACAAATAAAGCATGAGTACAATTAAAGGCACAAATAGAGAAAAAAATACAAAAATATGTGTTTAGTTCAAGACTGATATTTATAAGCATGAATAACAAATACATAGACAAAGAAATTGAAAAAAGAATTATGATAAAGTGAAATATCAATTGCTTAGTGTCACCTCTTGTTGGGAAGGAAAGGTAGTATGTCTTAGGATTTAATGATGACCTTTGAAGTGCATATTAAGTGAGGTGAAGCGCTCACCATGTTTTGAGCCTCGCTTAAGTGCACCTTTTACAACATTGGATGAAAATGATTGTTCTTATTGCATAATTCTAATTGCGAAACATTGAACCCAACCAAATAGATTTCGGAGGAATGTATCGCTGTCAATTGTCTTTCCTTTTTTTTTTTTTTTTAATAACCGTAGTGTCCGGGCCAGCTTACGCACACCTTCACTAATTTCACGGAGTACCTACTACCTCCCACGGCCAACAAGTACGGTAACTCTTTGTCTACCAAAGTTAGGAGAGATAGGAAGAAATCACCTTGTGTTTTTGTCTTACGCTGCAAGGATTTGAACCTGAGACCCCATTGACCACTATGAGCCCACGCCCTTGGGTGCCGATTGTCTTTATTTGCTGTGCTTCTGATATATGTGGTACTGAAGTAGCTTGTTAATTCTCTTATTCATGTGATAGGTATCATCTAGTGGTAAGGTTGTTTGGATTTGGTGATGTGCAGTTCATTGTCTAGACATTGTCTTTAAATTCTTCGGTGGAATCTCACAGAGAAAATTCAATCTGCTGTTTTAGAGAATTGGCATAGTGAAAAGCTATCAAAGAGTTGTAATATCCACGATTCTAAGCAGAAAATGTGTTCTCTGTTCAAAACCTGAATTATCCAAATTGCCCATGAGTCATGTTTGCTGCTTTTATGAGAGATCTAAAGCAGAAGTATGCAGGAATATACATAGCATCTAGATAGTCTTGACTTTGCTGCTTCCTGAAAAATCTACGTAATGTCCATATATAAGTTAATACTCATGGAGATATGACTATATTGGCACCCTGTTATATAAGCTAAAACATTTGAATGATTAGTGATTGACTAGGAACAGTGAAAGAGAATGGAGGCCTTGGTGTGTTATGAGAAACGGTGTTTTAGCTTAATGAAAGCTTCAAAGGAAAAGCCTATGGTTCCATGCCCCTAGGAACTTTTATCTAAGAACAGAAAATGTTCATACATAATTATGGGTAACAATAGTTTCAATTTCCACCACTTAGGTTAATATTCCATTAAGCCGGCAGTTGTGGTTTAAGCTCTTCTTTCTCATTTTGTTTGCAGTTTTACCCCCTATACGTAACACTAACCACCAAACCAGAGGAGGCTTTGGCGGGGTCGCTGTAAAAAGTAGAGGAGCTGGCATCCTTCATGACCAGGACCTTATCCCAGCGGCAGAATACGGTTATGGTCCTAAGTTTTTTAATGGCCATCGTGATGAGCGCTTTGTCTCTGAATTGAAGTTTGCAAGAGTGAAGAAACATTGTAAGAAAATGTATAGCTTTTCAAGAGGTAGATTCTTTCCTTGGTTTTCTCCTTTTCTACTTTTTCTTGCGCAACTACCCTAGCTAAAACTCATGGACTTCTACCAAGCCATTTCTAAAGCTACCTGGGCTGATCGTATGCACAACTTTAACTTTAAATTATGCTTTTGTTGATGTACTGGGGTTTGAGCGATGCGTCAAGTGGGTTCATCCATCTTGTATAAACAACAACAATTACACCTCAATCTCAAATTAGTTGGGAATTCGCTATACGAGTCTTCATATCTATTCCTGCTCCATTTGAACTCCATTATGATACTAAGTAGTTCGTCATTTAAACAAATTATGGATTCTGTGGTGCTCGAGATTCATTCATTCTCTATATATATATATCCTTTTCTCGAAATATAATTTTTTCAAAATAATTTTATAATTCTCCACTGAAGGGGCTAAACTCAACCCCTTGCTATCAAACACCACATTCTGCGGCAAAAATTTTGCTTGTTCGTCATGACATGGATGAACTGGAGTGGACTGCTCCTGTTTGGAGCAGATATGGTTAATGACGTATGATTCCCCTCCCTTTTCTCTCCCTCTTCCATATCCTTTAAAAATTCAGACCTTCTTGGTCCCTTGACACTTTAAAACTCACTGTATGTCGAGACGATTGAGACTGGTTTTCTTTTTTGGGGGTGGGGGTGGAGGGTGTGGGGTGGAAGGGAGGAGCGAAATATTTGCCTTTGCTGCCGCTATTTTCGTCTAATTTTTTGTAATAAATTTATGGGATAAATAGCCATGTGAGCTGCATGCTTCAGTCGAGTTGAAGGTGAGTGATGTCTACTTTGATGACCGCAGCTTGGTAAGCATTATATCTTTTCAACTTTACTTTTTAATGACATCTCAATATTACAAACCCCAGAATGACCAATCTTAATAAATGCCCTTTGTATTATCAGAGGCTATTCAAGCGTCTAATTACTGAAGATGTTGGGACAGACCTGAATGAAGGTTTTGACACTTTTACTGAGAAGAAAGGTATATGCTAGAGGGATGAAGTAGAGAATATGAAACTTTTAGATGATTGATGGTTAGGCTCAGAGTTCTTCTGTTTTCTATCTGCACTTATTATTGTATAATCTGACAGATATGTCTCTTTGGAAGATTTGGGTTCTCAAGGTTTTGGTGACTTACTGGCCAGTATCAGGAATAAAATATACCACTTGATAGGGTGCATTTTGTGGTAAGAATTTTTTATTATTTTAATTTGTTATCAGAACTCCATGTATTTGACAGTTGATTTAATGGTGGTTTGCTTTTTCCTTTTCCTTGTGTCAGACTTATCGCAACAACCTCAACAAGGTAACTTTGATTTTCCTCTGACGGGTCCTTCCATATTGCAGCATGACCAATTTCAGAGTATTAAATATTGAAAATGGAAAAGATCATTAAGCTGCAATATTTTTGCTCTTGTCTTGGTCACCAGTTTAAAACAGGAGACCCGAGTTGATATATCAAAGGGAAAAGGGTCAAATACCCCCTAAAACTATGTGAAATTGAACAAAAAATACCTCTGTTAACAGCTTGGTCCAAAATTCCCCTGCACCGGCAATATTTTGGTCCAAATATGCCCTACTGTTCATAGTTTGATCCAAAATGCCCCAATTGTTATTTTTAGGTTAAAATTGCCCTTTTCCTAATAAAAATATTATTTCTTTTCTTTTTAAACACATTCTTTTCCTAGTAAAATATATATTTTAAAGAACCCTTTTCTTATTGTTTTCCTTTTAAAATCTCTTTAACTAATAAAAGTGAAATAATTTTTTTCTTCTTAATCTCGTTTTATCAAATAAAATGAAGACCAATCCTGTGTACTTTTTTAAACTCATAATATAGGTCATACATATAAATCATAGTAACCTCATTTTAAATTTTCATTTAAATAATAAAAGAAGAAAATTTCTAATAAACATGAAATAGTTTCATTTCTTAATTTTTCTTCGAATTGAAGTAGGATACATTTGCTAATATATTTCTTGATTTTAAATTAGAATCAACAATAATTGTGATGTCTTAAGGATAGTTTGTGATTTGTAGCAATGTAATAAGTTTTCGTGTTTTATGGTATTATGATTTATTTGTATCTTAACTTTAAAACTAAGGATTATATTAGCAAATGTTTATCTTTCGCAAATTAAGAAAAGATTAAAGAAATAAAAATATTTTCTATTTTATTAGAAAAAAGTATTTATCGTATCTAAATAAAGATTAATGATGAATTATTGTCATCTTATATATATATAAAATTAATGATGGTTATAATATTTTTATTAGGAAGATAATGTGTTAAAACAGTATGTTTATTTGGAAAAGTGCATTGGACCAAACTAACAACAGGTATTTTGGACCAAAATGTTACCAACAACGGCATTTTTGGACCAAACTATTAATAGAGGACATTTTTGTTCAATTTCACATAATTTAAGGGCATTTTTGACTCTTTTCCCATACATTAACAGTTCTTTCTTTAGTAATAACTGCCTTTTAAACTGGCACAAATTAATATTCATTTATATATCTCTTCATTTGTTGTCTTGATGAGCAGATACGGATATAATTTTTGAGTTGACCACGACAGTTTAGTCTGTTAACACTCTTAGGTGTTCTCTTTGTCTGCAGATAATGGCTACTGCTTATCTCAGGCATGAACCTTGGGAAATGGGAGTGCACAAAGAAAGGGGTTGTGTATCTTGATGTACATAAGCTGCCAGAAAGGCCAAAGAGTGAGCTGGACCGGAGAAGGTTCTTGAGTGTTCCCTGAATTATTGCTTTTAAGAGTATTTGTGCATACTTTTTGTGGACTGTGTGAACCGTCTCAGAGGGTTTATAACGTTTGGATTGTTTGACTTTAGATTCTATAATAACTCTCCCCTTGAAAAAACTTTGGGGGCTCACTATGCTAAAGAGCTACTGATTTCCATTTTCCTGGATTAACGACAGGTTGAGATGCAATTTCTTTCTTTTTCTCCACCTTCCATTTTGTTTTCCTTTTCCTGGATTAACGATGGAGTAGGGTCCCATGTGCATTAACTGTACAATCTGTATCATTCGCCTCTATTATAGTTAATATTTGGCTTACATAAATTACTTATTACAAAGTTCTTTAGTGTAGTAAGGCACTATGGGTAATTTATAGACCATCTTTATAGTGTTCACAACAAGATGTCTATTAGAATAAATTATTATCTTTTTATTTATTAAAAGAAATTAGTCTATAAGGGAAATGAAAGATATCAAATAATTCCTAGTCTATATTGCCAGTCAAAATATCCCGCACATTAACTTAAAAATTATGACTACATGAAAGCGTAATCTGCTTTTTCTTAGAAATTCTTTTTTATAATCCAATATTTACATAAGGAAAGTGTGCTTAAAAAGTATATGCTATTATGTATTAGAAGTGTTAATTTTGTAGTAGTAACAAAGTTGATTCTTCTACATCTGTTAATCATTAGAGTAACTAAATATGCTTTTCTAATTTTCTTGTTTGAAAAAGACTTCTTTTTATGCCCCTTTAATCTAGGTGTTACTGGGGATATTGTTTCGAGAGCCTTGCAACAGAAGATCCTAGGCGATCTGATGGAGAAGGGATACATCATGTTGATGCCAATGTGAATATTGTGCTGTAGTTAAGACAAGGCAAGGCACATCGTATTCTAATGGGTGTGAGATGATTTCACTAGCAGTTCAACTGGAAGTGATGGAGAGTTTTACTCATGGAACTGAAGCTGATAGCGAGGTGTACCTCCTAGGATTTCTTTCTCTTCTTCTTTCTTTTTCTGATTTTTAACTTTTGCACCTTATTTGTGCTATTTACAGCTGAATTATCATACTAGGAAAAATACGAGGAGGAGAAGTTGCTCCAAGTTTTGGGTATTCACGATGGATCAAATCTTTCATGCTCTTTATGGATTCTTTCCATGCATCTTATGTGTGCTTTAAATGCCAAGTCAATAACAACGTTAACTCAAAATTAGTTTTTCTATGTTGCAATCTATTCCAAGAAAACTAAATTATGTTAAAGATGTATGAGATGGGAGATAAATATTGCGCAAAATAAAAAAGAAGAGATAGGAGACAAATAAATAATGGAAAAGGGAAGAAAGAGGGAGAACACTGTGTATAAGTTTGAGAGAGTATTATAGAGATCATTTTCACAAGTTCTTTTTCTTGAAGAGGCTTGTTCTTTTTGGATAGACGAGGAGTCAAGTTTTTGGCATCATCAAAACTTAAGTTTGTATGAATGAATTTAGGGAATCTGTCTTGAAAATTTAGTAAAGCTGTGCTTTCTGCCATCATGTAGTGGATTTCCATTTTTATCCTGTTTTATTAATGGATGTTATGAATCTGGCTTTGTAGGTTATACTTACCTCTGCAAAAATTATTATGGATTAAATTATAAGAAATTTTTGAAATTAAAAATAGAATTTGTGAACTGCATAAGAAATACTCTGACCGTCCCATTTTAACTGCTCGGTTTAGCTCTTTTCACACCCATTAAGAATAAAATAAATATAAGTTATAATTTACTAAGTTATCCCTATTTATTAGATGCCTTTTTTGAGGTGGGCAGTTCTTACTAATTCCCTCTGTCTAACCTTGTGTGACACTTTCCCTTTGTCTGTCCTCGAAAGAATGTCACCTTTGTATAACTTGAAATAAGGTAACTTTAAAATTCCTCTTTTACTCTTAATAAAATGATTTATAGGCAGCACAAACGTATAAGGTTTGTTTTAAACCATAAATTTCAAAAGTCTTCCTTTTTTTTTTTAAACGTTGTGCCTAGTCCAAGAAGCAGGTGTCACATAAACTAGGAGGGAGGGAGTACTTCTTTTACACTGAGGGCCGTTTTGGTTGTGGACAGGAGCCAAAATAATACATGAATAACTTGGTTATTCATGTATTAATTTTATGCATTGTTTAGTTTTATCCAAATAGGATAAAATTATTTACGTATGTAATGTTTATTCAATGTTGATGCAGTAGGTTTCAAATGTTGTATAAAAGTTATTCATGTATTAATGTTATACAATGTTTGACCAATTATGTTGTGTGGAGCGGAGTGCTAGCCGTTAAAGAACTCTCATGTGCAGAAGTAGTAGGTTGCAGTGTGCTGCACTGTTTTGACACCCTTAGTAATAGGCCTAGTATACCCTTATAGTTTCTTGTCTTTCGATGTCACATTTGCTAGCTGTTGTGACTTATATCATGGTTAATGGCTATTTGTGTGGTTGATGTTGTTACTAGTTGGTGTTTTGTATTGTATGTTGCCCCCTTTACTGCTGTTATATTTTTTTCAGACTGTTTTTTTCTATAAGCCGAGAGTCTAGGAAACAGTCTTTCTACCTCACAATTGGAGGTAAGGTCTGCGTACATTCTACCATCCCTAGACCCCATTTGTAGGATCACTGGGTTGTTGTTGTTGTTGTTGTTTCTACTTTGGTTATCAACTGCTTATAGATTATACCGTTCATTTGAAGCTTTTTAGCAGTCTATTTGCTTTTTGATGTATATTCTCTTTGTTTACCCAGATCCAGTCATTTCTTGCTGGTGTACCTTATATTGTTGTTGGTTTTAGGTAAATTTGCGGGGTGTGATCTTCCATCTTTGCATTTCCTTTTCCTTTCTATAGGCTTGAGACAGATCTTGCTCTTTTTCTTTAATCTGTTATACTACTTAGTGTCATGAGTTTCTTCTCTTTCATCTCTGCATTAATATTCAGCAATAATGAGAATGTTGCTTTTCTCAACAGATAAAAAAAAAAGAAAGAGAGAATGTTTTTGATAACAAGATCTTTCTTTGTAATTTGGTATAAAAGAAGTACCATGGGAAATTTGATATATTCCATTGGATGACTAGTTTGAGTCATATAAGCATCTTGTATATACCCTTGGCTCCATCTTGGTATTTAGTAATGAAAATTTTTACTTATCAAATAAAAGAGATGCTCAGTAATCTTCTTGAATGTTTATTGCTAGTGTGTCTTGCAGTGACTGGTTACAGCCCAAGTTAAATTTGTTCAGTTATTTTTTGAAAAGTGACGCAAGGTTAACTTTATAATCTGTAACTGTGTTATACTTTAGGGATGATGCTGGTCGGCTTGTTCGCACGGAAAGGTTGAGAACTAAAGATATTACTCACAGAGTGAAAATGAAAAGTTACTGGCAGGTAATTAATGTCTTTTTTCTGAGATGCGTATATGCCTATACTTCTGTCTGATTGATTTGGTCTGTCGTAAGAGGGTGTCTTGTGGTAGTATATCCTACTGTTTGCCACTTACGGGCCATTCTTTCTTGTTCATTTAGATTTATTTTTCTTAGTTTTGTCTGTTTCCGTTTGGGATTTGTTTCTTTTCTTTGCGGAAAGTTAATTGTGCTCCTTATTTTTCATATGAATCTTTAACATAGTGAGTGAAGAATTTGAACTGTCAGCTCAAAACATTAACGTAATGGATGGTGTAGCACCAGACAAGGAAACCCTTGCACAACTCATGGAACAAATAAATACCACCGAACTGCCTCCTGCCGTGTAACATGATTTTGGGGATCATACTTGAACTTTAATGCAGATTACAAGTGCGAGAATGGAAACACCAAGAGAATGAATGGAGCAGCCTGATCTTTATAAACTTCTTTGGAAACTCTTACATAATCCAGCAGTGACAAGCGGTATTACTCAATAATGAAGTTTAACAATGATTTTGTGCATAACATTAAGCTTCAGTTAGTTGACAGTGTTGGAAGGCAAACCACCAGTAGTAGCCTAGTTGTTGACATTGCATATATTGATTAAAAAGAAAAACAGAGTTATTGACAATTCATACTTCTATCGGGAGTGTAGAGATTTTCCCATAGAGTCACCCCCTCCCCTCTGCCCTCGTCAAGGCCTCTCCCCACGTGTTTTTCTCATCATCTTCTCCCAAGAATAGATATCTGTTTTCTGCACAGCTCAACCTTCATAGATAATGGAGCACTATCTGCTTTGTGACGGAAGTCAAGCAGTTTCTTATTAATTTGCATTGGATGGAAAAATGTCTCTTGCTGTCGCTTATGGGGAAAGCACACGTGAAAGACAATTGGGGAATTCATTTGGTTAGTAATTGTTTCTCAAGCTTTCTAGTGTCGACAAGTTGGTAGAGGCTCCAGTTCTCATTCTCCTGGATGTTGCTTTGGTAGGGTGGGTGTGCTTAGCATTTGCAGATGAAGTCTTGTGCTGGCTCTACGGGACAGTAAAGAAAGTAAGAACACGAGTAAAACTTTTCAATGTCGTCCTTTTTCATGATTTTTGGAGGGAAGAAATTTTAAATGCTTTCAAAGCTCTGATGCTAGTTTTGTTTATTTGTGTAATGATATTGTGATTCCAGATGAAGACTACATATTGCAGTATACACCACCTGCGGCACGTTTGGAGCTTCTTCAAGCTCAGTCCTGTCCTGATGCAATAACAGACCATGTTCAACAGTTATAGTTGCCTATTTTGGATGATCAAATTCTTCATAAAGGGTTCAGAGGTGGTAACAATTCCATAGCATGCCGTTCGATGAAAGAGTAAGAAGAGTAAGAACATTCCCCTTTTCTTTTGCGGAATTTCTGTATCAGCTGTATTCAGTTGTAAATCTTTTGATGATGCAAGTAGCTACACCCCTATTACATCGTTTGCGTCGAGTCATATCGGGATTAAGTTGTAAGGGGCAGTGTAAAAGTTCAACCGAAATGGTTATAAAAATTGGAATTCTCAATTTCGTTTTTTAAACTGTGTATTCCTGAAGGAAGTCGTCATCCTTTCTGGTGGCCTCTCGTCTAACGGAAGAGGTAGTCTTTGCCGGAACCGATGCTACTAGTTAGATTCAATATTCAAAAAGGCTTGTTCCCTACTATATGAATACTGAGTTCAGATTTTGTGCACTGCCTTTTATAGTTTTTCTTTTCTTTTTCCTTTTTTTTTTTTTTTGTTTAAAAAAAATTTCAAACTAAGTTAATCTAAAGAATAGAGAATTGGACTCCTTTCCCATCCTATAAAGTTAGGATGTAAGAGGGCTGATCGGCCCAGTGAGTATGGACTCCTTTTCTGTATCCTGATATGGGCTGAACCCGGCCCCCCAGCCCAAGCTGTTAGGAAAGGAATTCCACATATTTTAGTATTAATAAGTATTTAAGCCAAAACCAAATACTAAATTAGGGAACTCCTCTATATACTATATAAAACCCTAAATACAATATCACATGCACTCACCAGCTATACCACAACTACACTACATCATACTAAATACTCTAAGATCAAACTCGAAGAGGAAGGGAAAACAAAAAATGGAGAAAACCCAATGTTATGCATGGGGTTGTGAACTCCTATGGAAGCCCAAGTAACTACAACCTTTGTTCTCAATGCTACAAAGCTTACTTGAAAGAAGCAGCAGCAAAAGATGCATTAGCTTTATCTGAAAAGATATCTTCTCTTACCATTAAAACTGATGGAAAAACTGATAAAAAATAAAGATGATTCGACGACGAAGAAGACAGAAAGATGCATCGTCTGCAAGGAAAAGGTAAGGTTAATAGGTTCAGTTGTAAGTGTGGTGAAGTACATTGCAGGTATCCAGAAGAACATGCAAGCAGTTTCGATTTCAAGTCCATAGGCCGTCCGGTTTTGGTTAAAAGAAAATCCAACCTGCAAAGCTGATAAACTTGAGAATAAGTTTAAGACCTTTTTTGCTTATTTATACCTAAGTTTTTTTTTTTTAAAAATTTATTTATATAAAATAATGTTATTACTACAAAAGCCGAATTTAGATTTTAAAATTTACAGAGTTTCTAAAGCAATCTCCTGAGTTAAATAATGAGTTCACAATGAACTTTTATTACATATTGTTTTGTGTACTCATATATATTGCAACAATTTGCAAAAAAATTTTAATATTAAATTTCCAAGAGGAGCAGGTCGAGTTACGATTGTCTTGGGGCAATATCTTTATTCGAATTTGATCTATTATACAGAAACAACAAATTAATAAATAAATAAAGTAAAGGGACTAGTGCTAGGGACTTTCTATGGTGGTATCCTTGTTTTTGGTTGAATACTATTTTTTAAATAATTTTTCCTCTTTTTATTTGACCATTTCTGTACTAAAAAAATGTGTATTAACATATGAATTGTCATACTTTTTACATACATATAGCTGGCTTTTAAAAAAGAATTCAAATTTAGACAAAAACAAATATTCTAAATTAAGGAGGTCCCATCTATTCTATGATTGGATGAGGGTCTTATTTGAATTTATCTTTTGCTACGAGAATATAACTCTAGAATGCTTTCTCTTTGTTTTATTTTTAGTGTTGGTATATTAGAATAGTTATTTTAAAGTAGTTATTTGTTTTAAAATTTAAGAAATAATTAATTATTTTTTTTAAAACTCCATCTTGGTATAAGTTACTTTAGAATATAAAAAAAAATTATTGTATGTTTTCAAGAAATATCTATCAATTAATAGGGTTAATTGATCAATTAGTAGTCAAATTGCAATCCCTATTACTATTTATTAAAGGATGTGTAAATCGTATTCTAATAAGTAAAGAGACGGAAGGAGTAATAATTTTTTAAGAATTATAATAAATAACTATATATAAATTTATAATTTTAAAAATATAATAAATTTAATAATAAAATTTTTAAAATAATATAAAATCTAAATCCTTTCCACTTCCTCTTTTTGTTTTTCCTTTTCCTTATTTTTTTCTTCAAGGCTATTCCACTTTACCCCCAAATAATTTAAAAGAGCAAAAGAAACAAAAGAGTTTATAAATAAACTTTTAGAAGACAAAATTTGGGGTTATCATGTTTAGCACTTTAACTTCAATCATTCTAATCTTTGAAAGCGATAAGAGATCTTAAAAAGGCGGCTTCATATTTATTACTCTTTACGTCTCTTTTGATTTGAAGGTACATGACCGGCCATACAATTTACAAGAATCTTTTGATATCATAGAGTCGTTAAAATGGATTTGGCCTAGTTTAACTTATTCTGTTGTTAAAGGTAGGCTGAATAAGAATTAAGGTTTATAAATTCCCGGTCTAAGTTGATGCATTTGGTCTTTAAAGTTTGTTTGAGGGTGCGATCGAGTTGGTCATGAAATTAAAAGATTAATTGTTTAGAATTAAAACTTTTAAAAATTGTGAAAAAAAATATAAAAATTTAAGAATAGTGATTATTGAATAAGTCTTAATATTTTAAATAATATTTACTCATTTATTGTTAAATTGTAAGTTTTAATATTTTATATAATATTTTACTCATTTATTGTTAAATCGTAATCACCAAATGTAGAAGTTGTATTTATGATAGCGAATCAATTTAAAATAAATTTAAAAAGAAAAATTGTGAAAAAAGGAAGAAAACTAGGAATAGTGATTACCGAAGAAAAATTATACAATACTTTACTTATTAGAGTTAGATCCCTAACATTAATATTCCTAATCGCCAAGTATAAAAATTACATCCATCGTGAAAATGCTCAAATACTTTTGCTACTCGAAATCGATTGTACGACTTAATCCAATGTCAAAGTGGTAATATTTTTAACTAGATTTAAATATCACTAATTTTTATATATATTTATTTGATAATGTTTAACTAATTGGGTTTGCATACGAATGTTGATGAAGATGAAGATGGAAGTGGAGATGTTGATTGAGATAACTTTATTAACATATTTGAATGTGTTTGATGATGTGTTGGTGTTTACTATTTTATAATTTGTCGTAGAATTATGTACTTTTATATAATTATATATTAGAAATGTTAATGTATATTGAAAAAAAGTATGGGCTAAAGCGCATTCGTGATCCTTTTTAAGGCTAGGTTGGTGACCATTTTAAGGCCTTAAGTGAAGAATCGATTCATCTAGGCCCGTAAATTCCTTGTGCAGCGTGTTTTGAGTTGGATTGGGTACAGTGGAAGCTCATTTTGACGACATGCACTTACGGATGCCAAGGTAGTATTGAAGTTTATGAGTTTGAAATTACGATTTTAAGTTCTTGCTTTTAAATTAATTTCGGATATTTGATTATGGTTGGAGATTTGATTAAGGTTGAAGGAAGAAAAAAAGGAATAAGATATGAACACGTTGGAGAGAAGAAGAAGAAAATGAGTTTAGTAGGAAGTTAATTGAGTAAATTAAGGACACGGTTAAAATAAAAAATACAATATTTTTAAAATTTAAAAGTTAATATCATAATTTTTGAATTGGTAGGATATGTTCTTGTTTTTTTATTTTATAAATTATATATAAATAGTTTCTTAAATGTGCTATGATACGTAATTTTTTTCCTTATATAAAAAATTAACTAGATTTTAACAAATCATATTATCAGAACTAAAATAAAAATGTAAGACTAATATTTTTAAAATAGAAAAAGTAATTCTCTTTTAAGTCATTTGTCACATACAAGAAGAAATACATACAATGGATAGAAGTATTATTTATACTTACTAATAGCTAGAAGTGTGTGTCATTTCGTTCAATTCCATACTCATATCTTTCTTATCTATTTTCAGTCTTGTCATTTTTTTTAAATTAAAGTTTAAATAATTAAAGACAAAGATCGAGTCACATCAAAAGAAGAAATATGTAAAATTACCTCTACCAATTTTGTTTTTCTTTTAAACCAAAAAAAAAAGCAAAACAATGAATTATTTTTTTTTTCTTGTATAGAAGTGATAAAACATGAATCTTGAAAACACATATCCCTTTAGAGGGGCATTGAGAGACAATAGAAATGAGAAAGGGTGATAAGGACAATGATAGTATGTGTGTCATGGCCCCATGGAAAAGTGAGTTGATCTTGAAAAGGAAATGTAGAGTTGATGAATGATCAACAATTCTAATTAAAGTCTATCCCATTTGCACAATCATACAACATGTGGAAACTTTATCTTTGAATATTTCAATAACGTTACGAAATAATAAAGAAAGAAACAAGAGAATATTATAGAAAAAGAGAAAATGAGAAGTTACTTTGGCCCCATAGCGATGGGATGAAATCTGATGAAGGAGAATCAGTACATTTATAGGGATAATTTCTCCTAACTTTCTCCTAAAAGATAGACTTTCACAATGATATAAACACGTATAAAAACATATACAAATGCTTTATAGGCATTCACTACTTACAAATATGTTTATAACACTCCCCACCTTGAATGTTTATTTGATAGATGTGTGCGTTAAACGCTACTAGAAAAATGGTGGAAAAAAATCTGAGTAGAAAGAAAATGAGTACACATATCTAATAATACGCATTTTAGGTACGCCTCATTAAAAACCTTATAAGGAAAATCGATTAGGACAAAACCTCGTAAGGGAAAAATGAGTACATCGCATATTAACTCCTAATTAGAACATCCTTGAATCTTTGCACCGATCTTGTGCCTTTCATCTTTGTGCGTTGTGGTGGAGCAATTGAATCATATATCGCACACTTAAATTTTAGATGCAATTATTTGGTTCCACACGACCACTACGAACCAATTGTGACAAAGGAGCAGCATTGGAGAGCATTTTGATGTTGCTATATGTTAAATAAACATATCCCATACCAAATTTTATTTGGGAGTTTTAATTATATGTGATGATTTAGCTATAATTGGAGGCATACAATTTTTGCTAAAACAACATGATAGATGGCTTGTATCAACATGATTTTATAATTTGAAACTATGCTCTTAATTTAATAATTCGAGCAATCAACCTTACAAAAATCAATTGCAAGATAATATCAAAACATGTCTGGCCAGATGCGTATTAGCGAAGCGGTTCACATGGTAGGTGAACGGGCACATATTCACCCTTTATAAGTTTCAAAATTTCAGTGAATATGATTCCAATCTTAATGATCAAGATCATTCTATCCTGAGACAAGCAACACAAGATAATTCTTGAAGAATCTTTACTTCTTGACATAGCCACACGATAATTCTCAAATTCATCCATGTGAAGCAAGGGATGGCCAACCGATTATGCCAACTTATTTAGGTAAACTTCTAGTTTACTTTCGTATGTTATTTCATCATCACTTTACATAATTATATGTACTACAAATAAAAAATCAGCGGGTAGTCTTTTACATAAATATTTAAACACCTTCAATTGTAGTAGCATGAAGATATTAGATCTTCCAAAATTTATAGTGTCAATTTTCCAATAATCTTGAAACTTATAAGTTTTCTTTTGAGACTTACTACAATAATTTCATTCCTTGGTGGTAATACATTAGCTCTTAGGAGCACAGAATTAATTTTGTGTACTACCACATATTCAATCATATCAACATTATTAATAATTTCTCGACATAGTTTCAACTTTAAAACAATTTTGAATGTTGAAGAGTTGTACTCATTAACAAATTTATAGTCTTGATGGATCAAGTCATATCGTGCCTTTGGGTGGATGACCGTGCCCCGGTGGTCATACCTTTCTTTAGGCTATTCCACCAGAAACAGTGGATCCTTAATCGTGAGATATTCAATTTTCATAATTTCGTGATGCAAGAATATCATAGCGTTAGCACGATCTTGATTTGATGCTTTGTTTCACTTTTTAATGGTGTCTCCAAGACTCATTGCATCCATATGACTTTGATGCTTTGTTGTCACTTTTAATGGTGTCTCCAAGACTCATTGCATCCATATGGATTTTGACATCCAACACCCATGAAAGGTAGTTCTTGAACTTTGAAGGGCAACGAAATCAAAATTCGTAAGGTTAGCCATATTAAAAGAAAAATAATAATACGCTGGCCTTCAAATTTGAGACGGTAGAGGTATTAGAGCAGCGGTATCACCAAAGAAATATCACTCATGTGGTTAAGTAATATATCTTTCGAAAAAGAAATTTTAAATTTTATTATCTCAGATCTTTCAAAGTGAGTTTTCAAGGCGAGACTCGTGCTAATAACGTGTTATGAAATAATAAAGAAGAACAAGAATATTATAGAGAAAGAGAAGGAGAGAAGTTGTTATTTCTCTTGATAGGATGAAATACCACAATGAAGGAGAGCCTACATTTTATAGGGATAATTTCTCCTAGTTTTTCTCCCACAAGATAAAACACTGTGATGATATAAACGCGTATATCATTCTGATACAAATCTTTTATAGACATTCGCTTATGTCTGAATGATGTTTTATAACAAATAAGCTTATTATCTACATGTGTGTGATGGGTATTTTAATCATTTATATTTATTGAGTTTTTTGGGTTCAAAAATTTATTATCTAATAAAGTAGAAAAAGATAAAAGCGATCTGGGAAAATCGGTACTCTTTTATTTTAATTTATGTGATAGATGTTTCACTTGACATGAAATTTAAAAGAAATAAAAACTTTTAAAATTTATGATCTAAAAAAGTAAGTTGTAGATATTTCATATTTGTCGGTTATAAATTGAGTGTCTTAAAGTTGAAATTATTGCTATTAAATATAAAAATATGTCCTTTTTTTTTTTGCGACTAAAATGAGATGAGTTACATAAATTCTAGCGGAAGGAGTTCCAATTATGTTATTCACTAAATCAATTCGATCTTCTTATCACCAAAGATTATGGTATGATGAATAGAATTACTTGAAATAAATAGCAAGGATTTTAAGAGGTACATCTTCGTGTGGATGAATGTGTAGTCTAGTTCTTTTAGTATTGGCTATCTGATTGATGATATATGCGGTTTTTTGATAAGATATCAAGATTGATGTGGTATAGGAACTAAGTTTTATAATGTAGCGAGGATCCAATCTGTTTCTAACTAGATATATCCGAATTTGAGAAAATGATATAGGAGCGCTTTCTACGTTAATACATCTATATGACATAAATATAAAATAATTGGCTCGATATAAATATCGAACCTTGAGATGAAAAGCAGAAAATAATTTTCTAACTTTCTTTCCTTAAATTATGGGTATGGACAGGAGGATTAGACATACTTTTCAGCCTTAATAAGAGTGCCAAAAACATCAACGTCAGCGTTGGCATACGTTCGGTGGTCTATTCTTAAAACGGCGTTTTTCGCGTCAAGAAAAACAATAGTACTAACTTTATTTAGTAATATAAAAATTGTTTCTTTCAATTCGAATTATGGACACCTGAGGTCACAGAAAGTTGAAGGGAATTAATAAATAATTATGTCAAAAACTATTAAAAGTCTAGTGAAGACCCAAATTATATTATAAGATTTAAAAATAAAGATTCTTATAAAAGATTACTAGAATTAAAAAAAATTGTAAATGACCTACAAATATAATCTAGTCATATTTAATTAAAGATTTTAAATTTAAACTTTTGGAAATAAAAATGATCTAAATAAGGAGCGTTTTCTTTTATAATATAATTTTTATATAATGAAATTTAAGTACTATGAAAAAAAAAGTATTAAATAACAAGTGAAAAATAAAAAGTAGAACCGATACATGAACACACCACCACACATATGTGTGTGATTTTTGAAGTCAAATAGGCAGCTGGCTAACATTCTTTTGATAAGTATATGAGAGAGATCATAATCAGCCTTTCAATGTCTCTTTTCAAAGCTTTGAATAAATGAATCTGCCCTTTAATTAAACCCCCTCCATTGATAAGGACGTAATTGTCCTAATTCCTTTGACAATTAAGTTTTTTTAAGATTTTTTTTTTTGGTTTCACTTGCTAGTAATTTAAAACAAAAAAAAAAAAAGAACATTTCACAAATATTGTCATTTCTCATTAATTGTATCTTTCTAACATTTTAACACAATTCATTTTCAATCTTAATTTCGTAAATTTTATTTTCTACATTCTTACTTTATATATAAATATTATATATATATCTGTCTAAATTATATATAAATATTTAAAATTTTATATTGACTTACAAGTAATTTGAACCTCTCCATAGTCGATCTTTGTTGAAAAATGGACAATGTCATCCAAAAATGATTTTCTATAAACTAAATTAGTGGTTAACATTTCCCTGTAAATTATATTCTTAAAGTATACGATTACATTTTAGGAATTATTTTCTTTCTCGTAATTAAGTACATCCTGTTTATCAAGCAAATATCGGATGGTATAAAGAATATTAGTTTATTTTGAATTTAACTTTTAAAAAATTATGGAGGGCGATTCACGAAATTAATCGATGAAAAATAACCCATTTTATCTCATCCAAATTTTAAGCGCATTAAATATTTTATATTGATACATTGATATCTCTATGTTTCTTTATGAGACAAATATTTATAATTACATCTTTATTACAAAATTTTAATATATGTAATTTTATAAAATTATTTAGTGTGATTATATTAATTTGTTGTTCTTTAGTATGTAATTATTTCACATGATACAAGAATTTCTTCATCTCAAACAATTCTCTTTTTTTTTTTTATTTATAAAATTTAGAATAATATTTCTTCACAAAATATAAATTTTTTTGTGTGAAATTTTATATATATAAAGTGAAATCACACTTTTCGAAGAAATTGAACTTTGAAGTTATGATTTAAAATTTTTGTGCAAATAAACACTGATTTCAAATTAAAATTTCAGAGTGAGATTTCAAATTTTACGATCAAAACGCCTAATAAAATACTTAAATTGGGGCCCGAGGAAAAAATATATGGATGGATTTCATATTAGTGGTAGGGGAGATGATAGCTTCCTAGGTATCATCAATAGCTTAGCTGCATAAATTCTAAGAATTAATTCAAATGTCAAATCAAAAAATATAATGTAGGAATGCAGACAAATATACAACTATTTATGTGTTGGTTTTAATTGGAGTAAAGTAGCCACTTAAGCCATAATACATATATGGCTCAAAACAAAAAAGATCCTTCAGAGTTTGTGACCCTTCAATTATCTGCCTTTCTAATATATTGTAACATGTTACTTGTCAACACTTAATAATGAATCCAACTCACCCCAAATTAAGTAGGCGTTTGGGGTACGATTGTATCTCATAATTTTAAATCATGAGTTAAAATTTTAAATTCTTCAAAAAGTTTGATTTGAGAGTTCAAATCATGAGATGGAATTTACTAAATGTAAAATTTAACTTCCAAGTTTATATTTTGTAAAAAAAACAGCCCCATTTTATATTACCAACTAATTTTTTAATGGATGTAAAACCTTTACCAACTATTATATTGGACATATAGTTTGCGAACCTTTATCCAGTACTATGCTCAGAAGGATTATATTAAAGAGTAGTAGTACAATTTCAGTTTACTTTTATTGAACTAAAGTTCGATTCTTAAGTTGTATTTCTTTTGTTTAGAATGACTTTGTGATGATGCAGTTATATTTTATTATAAGCGTTCTTGTTGGTAATATTATGGAATTTGGATAATTTGAATAGTTTTTACAACTTATGAGGTTCTTATGTTTATAAAAATACAAGCTTCGAAAAATTACGTATCCGACAAGCTTCGAATTTAAATACCGTATAATTTAGGTTTCCTATGCCAAAACGGGCTAAATATAAAAAGCTTTAAATCAAAGAAAACGAAAGATAAAAAAGAAAAGAAAAGTATTTTTATAATTTATAACAAATAAAAAAAACATTAATAGAGTATAAAATTAGATAATATATTAATTATTAATTTTTTAAATATTAAATTTTTTATTTTTTTTATGTAAATTGATAATTAACTATTTTTAAATTTTTACAATTATTAATTATTTTTTAAGTCTGTCAATCAAACATAAATAAGTAAAAATAGATAAAGGAATTACTTCGTTTCAATTTATGTGATAGTATAGATTAAGTACGAAATTTAAAAATAAATAAATATATATTTTTGAAATTATGTCTAAAATTATAAATAGACTCCTAGTCATTTTTTTTTTGAAGATTTAAAACTCAAAATTAAAATATTTAAAAATTAAATTATTATTATTATAAAAGAATTGTATCTTTTGATGGAGTAACTAAAACGGAAATCATATTATGAAATTGGAACACATGGAATACTTCTCTTTCTTTCTTATCTTAAACTAACAATAATTTATTTTATTTTTAGATTTAATTATTCTTTTGAAGATCTACTGAATCTAGTATGCTTTGGTAATACGATGTGAAAATTTTAGTTTGTGTTTAATATTTGATTAAAACTAATATTAAATTATTAATCCTCTTATATAATTTCTTTCTAATATTGAATTTATAAAAGAGATTCTAAGTATGTGTATTGGCTTTATGTTACCTACGTTGAAAGCATCTACTCTGGGAGCGGTTAAAATTGAACATAATTTTTATTACGAAATTTAAAATATAAAATTACAATTTTTTAATTTTATAATTTATGATTGTGTTTTTTTATATTATATATATTTAAAAAAATTTTAATCATATATAAATAGTGTAATATTTCACCAAAGTTTCGAATAACCCCTTGATGCTAAGTGCTTCCCCACGATTAAAATAATCACTAATAATATAATATAATATAGCATGCTTAAAAATATAAGAGCTCAGAAATAGTTTTGTAAATGATTCTCATACAATATTTCTATTCCTATCTTTACAATTGAATTATCGAACTGAATCATATGTGTCATGCTAAATTTGAACAATTATAAAGTAAAATTGAAATATTATTTGTCTAGGGGAGATTAATTGTCGAGAAGTGAGCAATGCTAAACCTTAATCTAGTTATCATTCATTTTCTAACTAGAAATATAATATATTATTTATAGTTTTAAATCTTGAAAACTGTGTTAACACACAAATTAACCTACTTATTATTTTTTGATTATGAGATATCCTAGAAAGAAGGGAAAAAAAAAGGGAGAAATTTTTAAAAATGCATTTATTGTATGAATGTCTTATCTTGTGGACATGTCACAATAATGATGAAGGAGACATGCTTAAAAAACAAGAAAATCATCATAATTTGTAAGTAGTATAAAATTAACTCTCTTTGTCTATTGCATTATCCTATACATTTGAATTGTGGTCCTAATTATCTCTTCCATATTAAGAAATTGCAGTTTGCGCAATAATTCATTGGAAAGCACGTGATTAGTTGAAGTATTAGTGACAGCATAATATTAATTATTCTATATTTGTTATATTTCGCGTTAAAATTTAAATTAAGAATATTATATAAATTATAATTCTTTTATATTTATATAATTTAAAATATTAATTAAAAGTTTACTTTTTATTTTAGAAAAATAAAACATGAACAAATAAAAATAAAGAGCGAAAATATTCATTTTAGAACTTATTAACATCCTTGCTTTAGGATAAGGAAATCCATCTGACCACGTGATCGGGATATGAGAAAAGTTCACTATCTGTATAACGGTATTTCTTGCATGATTCTTTGTTCATATTAAAATATTTATTACTACATTTTATTATCGAGAGATAAATAATATAAATTTTAATTAATATTTTTATGATATGACCTGAAAGATTTATGGTATTTTTAAAATTTTGAAATTTTAATTTTAATTTTAAAATATTAAATTAATTTAATTTGTAATGATTGAGGAGTAGTATTTAGACTTGATTAAATTTTAAAGAAAAATAATTAATAGTCGTGGTTGATTGATAAGCATTCATATATCCTTGATTAGAGATAGCTTCGACTCAAAAAATTGAATTGACTTTAATAGACAACGTTTTACTCTTCCAAATGAAACTTTGGAATGCGAATTCAAAACAGTTAAACCTCAAAACTAATATGATACCCCAAATAATAAAAATAAAATAAAATTTAAGAGAGAATTATATTCTTATTAATTTGCGGATACAAAACTTATAACTAGATTATACATTATAATTATGTAGTACTAACTAATTGTAGTTGGGCATTTTGTTTAGTAAATTTCCATTGTTATTAGTATCTGAAATATGAATGCGTCGCTTCTTGAATCATCAAATATTCCCATCACAAGAACAAAATATTCCATCGTTAGGTGGTACTAGTAAAGGACAAACATAATTTTCTGAAAAACAAAAAACTCTAAAACAAAATTTTAAGGAATTTATTTTGGTTGGCTTATTTCACTTAGCTTGTACTCATTCAGTTCATTTTTTATTTATCATATTTTAATTTAAAAAAATTAGATTATACATTATAATTATGCTTAATTACTAACTAATTGTAGTTGGGCATTTTGTTTAGTAAATTTCCATTGTTATTAGTATCTGAAATATGAATGCGTCACTTCTTGAATCATCAAATATTCCCATCACAAGAACAAAATATTCCCATCGTTAATTGAGTACTAGTAAAGGACAAACATAATTTTTCTGAAAAACAAAACTCTAAAACAAAATTTTAAGGAATTTATTTTGATTTGGCTTATTTCACTTAGCTTGTACTCATTCAGTTCATTTTTATTTATCATATTTTAATTTAAAAAAATTAAATAAAATTAATTTTTGAATTAATTTAATATTTTAAATTTAGAAATTTTAAATTATTCGAAAAAGGGAAAAAGAAGAAAAAGGTAT
>JACEIK010012801.1:0-10554 GCA_018107945.1 Datura stramonium | reverse complement strand
GACAATATTTAGCTAAATTTATACTCCATCTTAACAAAATTTAATAAAAGTAAAAACGATTAGCGTTTGCATTAATTGTTAATTTTAGAACTCCAAACTCCTATTGAGGAAATTGCTCATCTATATTCGGTGGGGAATTTACCCGAATTCCTGTGCCCGTCACAATGCTCCGCTTAGTCTCCCGCCAGAAAAAACAAATCTTCTCACTCTCCGCCACGCGCCACCTCTTTTCCACCACCACTGCCGCTTCTTCAAATCTCTACTCAAAATACTCCTTTGTGCCCCCGCAGTCACTTAAACCCCAAAACCCTAGTCCTATTCAATCCCACTCTCACTCACCCCCCAAGAAGCAGCCCAAACCCCGGTACCGTCCGCCGTCGTCACTGGACCGAACTGGTGAGAAACCGCTTCAGTCCAAATTGCCCTTCGACTTCCGTTTCAGTTACACTGAGAGCAGTCCGGAGGTTCGGCCCATTGGGCTTCGCGAGCCCAAGTACTCACCTTTTGGGCCTGGGAAGTTGGATAGGGTGTGGACTGGAGTGTGTGCACCTGTAGTTGACCCAAAAGTGGGGTCCCCAGAAGATGAGAAAACGGTGGAGGAGAAGAGAAGGGTCGCGAGAGAGAGAATTCAAGGAGAGCCTTTGACGAATGCGGAGAGGAAAGCCCTTGTGGAAAGGTGCCAGAGGCATAAAACCAAGCGGCAAGTCAATTTGGGTATTCAAATTTTTCTTTTAAAAAAAAAATCATTTCTTTTTTGATTAGACAAATTATTTCCCATATTGGCATGTCGATTTTGGGGCCAAACAAATGGACATGGCTGATTCATATAGCCAATTTCAACTAGTTTAGGTGATTGATTGATCATTTCTGTTGTGATTAGACCCCAAAGGTTTGGTAGTGTTGGATGAGACGAGCTTTGGTTTATTGTCCTTTACTGTTATTGTGTAGTATTTCAATTTTTGCAAAAGTATTTAAGTGGAATTGAGAAAGCAAAGATTGGTACTTTGCCCGTTCCTTAACTTTAGTATGCCATGGTGTCGATTCCAAAGACTTTGTGGTATTGCTTTACATTATTGTATTGTAATTGCGTCAAGTGAGAAGTGGAAGTCAAATTCTGCATAAAGATTTGGGCTGGTTTGCTGACCTAAAGGCGGTGCTCAGCTGGATTTGGTATTAACTCTTTATTGAAGTGCCATGGTTGTACTGTTGTATATGTACGACTTGAAAATAAACACCATTTCATAATGAATTTGGGAAGTTTGACAATTCAGGAGTTATTCTACTACTTATTTTCATTTGGCTTTCATTCTTTTCTCGAAAATGGATCCTTACAAACTAACCACCGCATGAAACTTGTTTGCTAAGCACACATAATTAGACTAGTCAAAGAAGTCAATATTGATATCTGATGCCTTTAGTATTGTTGCATCTAGATGCATATACATATGCTTTACGTCGAACTCAACTAACCATGTATCTAGCATGAAGAAAGGGAGTCAAAAATAGGATGAATCAAATGTGTTACGAGGATTAACTTTTAATTCTATATGGTTGGAGATGTTTAAATAATAATCCGTAAAGTTTATTTCTGAGTAATGTTTTCTAGGGACATAGAGAAGCTCTGAAAAGTTATTCATTGCCTAATATTTTATAGAGGGCATTTGGTGAAACAATTTAGTAATTTAGGCACTAGGCATACTCCTATCAGTAATCCAGTTGTCCTAAGCTCTTGTATGCAACTGCTTGTTACACATTACATCTTTGTGTTCTTTTATAATGCAAGCCATGCTTGACTTCTCTTATTAGCATTTAAGTTTACTGTCATAGACTGGGAAAGTTAGTGATGTGGAGCAACATAACATATTGTGTTCTTTTATAATATAAACCATGCTTGACTTCTGTTATTTGCATTAAATATTACTGTCATTGACTCAGAAATTTAGTGACGTGATGTGCTCCATGCCTCCATTTGGTAATAGGGTTTTAACCTTGTAATGACATCAAACACTTTTTTCCTTCTCTACTTTATTGAGAAAGATGTTGAAATGACTGGACATAAGTTTTATAATAGTGCGATTATAGTTGCACATTATCTAAATGTCTGCTTGCTGATTTCCATCATGTTTTGCTTTGCAGGGAGAGATGGCTTAACACATAACATGTTGAATGATATTCATAATAACTGGAAACATGCTGAAGCTGTAAGAATAAAATGTATGGGCGTGCCTACAGTTGATATGAAGAATGTTTGCACTCAGTTGGAGGTATCTCCGTCCTCCAAATCCAATCATCTACTTCATTCTCTTCTTAATCCCGTCTTATTATTGTTATTCTTCAGAATTAAGTTGCTTGAACAGGGATCTTTTTACTCTGTTCAGGGGCTTTATCCTCTAAAAATATGCTTCACTCAACTTTGAATTTCTAATATATGTTTTATTGTGTTCTTGATTAGTAAGGTGGGTTATTGTATGTTTTCTAGGATAAGACATTTGGTAAAATCATCCACAGACATGGTGGTTTACTTGTGCTCTACAGAGGAAGGAATTATCATCCCAAGAAGAGGCCTGTTATCCCCTTAATGCTATGGAAGCCTCATGAGCCTGTATATCCTAGGCTTATAAAAACTACTATTGATGGCTTGAGCATCGAGGAAACTAAGGAAATGAGAAAAAGAGGATTAGCTGTTCCTGCATTAACAAAACTAGGTAGCCTTTCTTGTCAACTGTTTTTTGTTTGGTGAAGCCATCTAGATTTGGTATGATACATGTATGCTACTGTGCAGCCAAAAATGGTTACTATGGCAGTCTTGTACCGATGGTAAGAGATGCTTTTCTCACTGAAGAGCTGGTCCGGATAGATTGTAAGGGCCTTCAGAAGAGTGATTACAAGAAAATAGGCTGCAAACTGAGGGTGAGAATTTTCTCCTTCTATTTTGTGTTGGACTTGGATTTGTGCATATTGAATACCTTGGTGCTGCTAATACCCATAGTTTTTTTTTGTATCTTTCTTGTGGAGTACTATGATTTACGAGAAGAGATGCAGTTTCTGTTATTTTATAAATACAACAAGCTACTTGCAAAGATAATATGTTTGCTGAATTCTAGACTCTCTGTTTTGCCAAAGCTCCAAACTTTTTTGGCCCAAGTGTTTAGAAGAGGATGGGCCTGAGATTTGGGTTTTATGTGTGGCGTAAGGGGCACATTTGTGGTTGCAGTAAGAGAAGACCCGGGTTAGTATCCATTGGGGTTTGACTGCTGACATTTGAATTTTAAATCTCCAGTCAAAGACAGTCAGATCATGCGGGTCCGTTTCATTGACAATTCACGGAAAGAGGCCTTTCCCCGTGCTTCGTGAATGGAACAAAGGTTTTGTTTTCGGTAACTTTTCCGGTGACGTTGCTGGCTGGTGGAATAGGCAAAGCTGGCCCAGAAGGAGTTTCTGAGTGTATGTAGAGTGATTCCATCCAAACAGGGATGACCATATAGATCCTCCAAATTCGATCTCAACGAATTAGAGGATTTTGTGAAGGGGAGATTTGACCTGGATCCTGACCCATTCAATAAAGATTCGGTCACTGGTGCAGTGGTCATTGGCTGTGAGTCCCCTAAGAAGTTTCCTGACCTCGTGAAAGAAACTTCCCGACCAGATATGAAGAGGAACACCACTGAGTCTGACCCAAGTGTTTTAGTTTTCTCCCGATTCTGCTCTGAAGCCAGTTTCTGAAATCCACCATAGCAGATGAGCAGGAAGCTCCTTATCTCTGTTCCGCTTCATTGTTGAGGTCACAACCTCAGCAAAGGGACGTCCCATGAGAAAAGAAGAGCCTTTTGTTTCTCTAACCAGTATGGTGGATTTCCACCAGCTGTGGTAGGGAAACTCCCAGCCAAACATCTCATGAGATACAGTTGTCTGGACTTGGTAGACCTTCTATATTAAATGCTATTTGAGTGAAGTTCCAAACTTAAGGGATGGCTTTGGGCGTTTTCCCTTAGAACATTATGGATTATGTTGAACTAGATGTTCACAACTTTTAAGAACTTGTAGGACTATCAGTGCTTATCTTGTATATTATGGACCATTTTGATTGAATCACAGACTTAACGGACTATTTGGGATTTTCCTGAGAGAAAGCCTGTCAAGGAAAAACTCTTGTACACTTCCTCTTTTAATCTTTTATAATGATAAGAGGGGCTGAAAAGTGTCAAGCATAAACTACTTCGAACTATGCATTGATACCAAGTATCCAGTGTGATTTGTGGACACCTGGTACACGGTATGGTATCATTTTTTAATTATTTTCAGGATACAAATGTCCTTATTTTAAGATATAATTATCCAAAAACCAGGTATTTTGAGGTAAATTTGATATGTTTGAGTGCCTGTGAAATCTTAGAGAGAAGATAGAGGGTCTCATTTCTAATGGATATAGCAGCCTAATTATTTATGCTTAAAGATGTAGCTAAGTTCCTGGATAATATCTGGAAAGTAATTTATAAGAATGATGTTGGATGACTTCATAGTTTATATTGTTAAAATTTGTTGACTTTATAAAATGTTTGTTCTATATGTTATTTTTGTTTTCAATAATTATTAATGCTGCTTATAGTATTCTTTAGATTGTAAATGTCTAACGAAAAGTATAAAGAATGTATATATAGTCCTGTATGCTTTTAACACCGACTTGGTGTTATATTAGTAATTATTTTTACTTGTCAGAGAGATGAATGCATTATAGGAAAGTTTTTGGGCCCCTACGATAGCAGCAGCGATGTCCAAAGCATGACGGATCTGATAAAATTAGAAGCTTGCTATGGAGATAGGGTTTTGATTTTTGTACCGAATATCCACATGGCAACTCCATTCTTGAGTCTTGGAACCACAACACTTTTTTATTGAATAAACACAAGAATTGGTTGATAAATTCTTTTCCAATAATGAAATAAATCAAGAATGAATTAATAAGAAAAATTTCACTTTATTTCGAATATACGAAAATCACTTTTTTCATATTTTGCTAGCTAACTCAAGCTGGTAACAGTACTCACATTTGTACCTGCGTGTAGCTATTAATGTTTCTTCTGTTACTTTTCGTTTTTACCCCCTCATTGAACAACTGATGTTTGCCTCAATTTAGTCATCTTCATCGTTGATCAGAGGTGGTTTTTCTAGTGGTGAGAGTCCTTTAGGAGTCTGAATCACCAAGGAAGAAAGTGGTGAAAACCACTCTTGGCCCCTGGGGATGGGGGTTTGGAGGGGTGGGATTTACCAAATCACCGAAAAACAGAAGAAGAATCATGGTCATCTTCTGCTTGTTTAGTTCTAGAGCTCTTTGCCTCAGGGTGGTGGTGGGTTAATATTCCTATAACTGCAGTTAACTGCACAGTTTACATTTGCTGTTTGAAATGAAGACTTCAACTAAGAAGAGCAAAATGTTTGGAATATTGCTGTGATATCCATTTGGATGATATAGAGATTAGCATGCTACTAAGACTAATTGATGTTCAGATATTGTTCTGATATCCATGTGGACAGTGTAGTGATTGTCATGCTGCTAAATCCTATGTTTGTTAACTTGTGTCTGGCAGGATTTGGTTCCTTGTACACTCGTGTCATTTGATAAAGAGCAGATCGTGGTATGGAGGGGTAAAACCTACAAACCTTCTGAGGATGGGTTCTTTCTTACAGAAAGAGAATCATTTGATCATTCCAGTAATGATTCGGATAATCACGAGGTTGAAAACGCAAGCGGAGAAGGAATTATGGGTGACAGTGATTATGATTCTGGCGACAGTGATTAGATCATCTTTTGATGAATTCGCTAAATATTGATGGGCTTCAAGCAGTTATAGTTGACGCAAGTCAAGCCGAGGGAAAATAACAATACACAATACAACTACCAAATACAAGGTAAATGGGTAGATATATGTGCTGTCTTCCATTGTTATCTGAAGGTTACCTGACTATACTATTAAATTGGATTATTTACAGAAAGCACTTGCACAGCTTGGGGAAGGATCAAGATATAGATGATTAAAAGAAGTTCACTGCATGCGCTGTCAATGGCTGTCATTCATTGTTTTTGTATACATAGATAGACGGCATGTATTATTCACGTCTTGATTCGCACATGGTTTGCTGGGAGTCAAGAATATCACGTGCTTGCTACATTATGGTGATTATTTAAGTCCCAATCTGTTACCAACTTAGTTGAGAAATTTCTGGTGCTGTATTATACTAACCTGACAAATGTTCCTTGTGGATCTCAATGCGATCAGATCCCCAAAATCACTAGTTTATTTTGCACGCTTCCTAATGGTCGCGTGCTTTCCCTGCACGTTCGTCTGGACTCTTGGATTATAATTATTTGCTTATAAAGTTCAGTTGCGACCCTATATCATGCATCTATTGATTCCGTTTAAATATGGAGTCTCCCACCTACCGTAACTACTACTTCTCTTTTAGCCGAAAGTTAACCGTGGTCTCGTATTTGGATTGGACGTTTTGAACGTGCTCTAGTATTTGATTATGCTACATGCTTGGTGAACTCCTTCTCCCTTAAATTGTAAAAGAGTAGTACTTAGTTGTGGAAGTAATACCTGTGGAGAAAACGTCGATTATTAATTTGAAGTATTTTCACTGATCCAAGAAGAATGAGGGGAATAGAGTATGAGATGTCAAACACCTTTAATTCTTGGTGTTTAAATGTTAAGTGTTATATGTATATATTATTTTTTCATATTTAAAAATATTTCAAAGATATTTGACAAATAAAATGTGTACGTTCGAGATGGGAACAGGTGTACGTTTAATGAAGCCCGAAAAATGAAGACAAGTTGATAAGAGTTTTCCAGACATGTGAATCTGAATAAATATCTAAATGATTAAGATGTTTTTTCTCTAAATTTAAATATTGAATGATTAATTTTTGCTAAACATCTGAATATAACAATTTATTGATTTAAAAAAATATAATAACTATATAACTTTAATTAAAAGAAAATTAACTATTAGAAATATATAAATTTAATAAAATTATTATTCTATTAAAAATAGAATATTAATGTTCTTTAGTGATGGTTGGTGTTATTGGTTAATAATGCTAATGATAATAGTTATGATGATGGAGGTGGTTGATGTTGTAGTGACTGGCGTGATGATGGTGGCGCTAGTTGTGATGACAGAGGTGGTTGATGTTGTAGTGACTGACGTTATAGTGGTGGTGATATTTGTAATTGTGGAGGTGATTGGTAGTAAAGATTAATCGTAGTGATAATAGTGGGTGATGGAGGCAGTAGAAATAATTATAATAATGGAAGTGATAAGTGTGATAGAAATTGACATTAGCGATCGACAGCAGTGGTGATTGCTAGTCGCGATTTTGATGGCAAGGTTGATTGATGATTGACTATAATAATGATAAATGTAATGGTAGAGATAGATTAATAATGGTTGATTGATGAGTGTGAATAAAAATATAGATTAATCGAAATTTTAAGTGTGGACATTAGACCTCGAATGAGGAAAGAAAAAAAAAACTGAGAAGATTGCGTTGTGAGAAACGGGAACATCGGAGGGTCATCAGATGCTATGAGGTGGTGGGTTAACGTTGACGGGTTGATAGGCACGTACAAACTATGTCTGTGCTTTCAATTATCAATTTTATCATCATGTCATGTCCTTTTGTACATGAACTTTAGTTGAACACGTTAAGCATGCTTAATGAACACGGTCCCCTTATTTGCCTGGCCTCTCAACTTTTGATTCATACTCTATTATACTACTGGATGGATGCTGACTTACCTAAATTTGATTTTTAAAATCAATAATGTGTTTTCTATTATAAAATTTCACAGGATGATGATTTATTTTCCTCGATTTGTTAAAGTTGATAAATAATAGTAGCTTTTTCGTCTTTTGAATTGGATACACGCACCCTTGAATTAATAATCCTTTTTGGGTGAAATATAAATATTTTCTTATCAAATACTCCCTTCAAAAATTCTCTAATAAACACGTCAATGCACACGTGGCTCTTTAAAATAGGATGGCTTTTGGTATACTTTCATAATGTGGCTGAATATTTTTCTCTCTATTTTCGTCAGTTCTGGGATTGGTCCAGCTAGCATCATTGATTATATAGATTTGTTAAAAAGTTCAACATCTCGCATAAGATTCTTGACACTCGACAACCCCAAAACTAACTAATACTTTTTTTATTTTTTAAATTAGTAAATTCTATTGAACTTATGAACTATTTCTATTATTTATATTTCAAAAAAATAGAGCAGATGTTANCAGATGTTATTATGAGAAAATATGCTAAAATAGTCAAAATGAATGAATACGTTCAATTCGTATATCAAGATCAATATTTTATGCTTCCTCAATTTTATTTGAATATCTAAATGCCAATTTATCGAATATCAACCTTGTCTTGTAACCATGACATGCAAAGGGCACCAAGCTTATCATTAAAAAATCTTTTATTCAATTTCTGGCATGTACAACACATAAGCATATTAACGACTACGTCTCAATTTCAAACAATAATATTACCAATTCTTTTCATGTTTTAACGATTTTTCAGGCATATTGATGTTGTTGTTAGATTTGAAAGATCAGAAACTACATAAAAGTAAATTTACATGCAATGATCTTAAGCTCTGCAAGTGAATTTGGAAGGCTAATTAATCTGCTAGGTTCACTGCAATGAGTTCTTCTCCTGATCACAGGATGACCTTTGTATATGCTAACTCTAAAAGACATTCGATCCCTAGTACTTTTCGAGTTGTGTTTTTTCTCTTGTTCGCGCCATTTTTGAGCAACTTCATCCATTGTGTCGGGGACCATAATCATGTTTCCTACTTTTCGTTTTTGCAGCATGTCAACTAAGTTCATCGTAGAAAGCTTGTACTTTAACCTATCATTAATCTCAGCTCCATTCATTAGAAGTGGCTTTACCATGTCTTCAAGGTTTTCTTCTAATGCAACTTGAATAGCAGTTGATCCATCACGATCTTTTGAGTTAACTTATAATCCATGTTTTAGGAGTTCTTTCATTATTGTTAAATTATTTTTTCTAGCTGCTGTGCATAAGAGTTCACCAGCAATATAGGGATCAGAGACATAAGCCAAATGGTGCAACACACGAAATGTTGAATGGTGTTTTGCTGTTATAGCTTTCCACAATGCAGTGTGACCATTTACATTTGCATTTTATGGTATAATCAAAACACTGCTTAGCCAATTAGCCCTGTCAAACATTCTAGCTTGGTGAAGTTTACAATAAAATATATCGAGGATGATTACCTTGGAGGTGTATGCTACATCCATGTCTAAGGAGCACCATGACACACTCTTCGTGCTCTTTTGATGCTACAATGTGCTGATGAATCAGAAAGAGAAACATAATGTCATAAACTGTGAAAGAGAAAATAATATTATTGGCATCACAAACATGCAAGATGAAAACAAAGTCTTCTTATTCGAGTACATGTAGGCCAAGGGACATACCAGTGGGGTTCTTCCTTGGGCGTCTCCGTTATCAGGGTCTGATCTTGCCTTGAGAAGTTCATCAAGGAAAGTAGCATTACTTGTAATGGCAACAGTTAGCAAGTTAACATACATGTTCAGGTCACCATTTTCTTCCCCAACTCTATGAAGTAAATCTCCAAGCCTTAAGCCCTTGAGATTTTTGTGATGCTGCAATTACCACACCATAGGCACAATGTCAAGATTCAGCTCCAAATTGGCAACTGAAAATATCACAGAGTATTTTGCACTAACCTGAAGGAAGTTCTTAATCATGATGATATTATCTTCTTGTCCGACTTTCATTGCTTCAATCAAATTACTTGTTCTGATCTTCAAAAGCAGTGAAAGTGTCTTGGTTCAATATAAGATTCCAAGTCATAATTCAATCATCACTTGCACAATGAATACGAAACACTGAGAAACCAATAACTTCCTTATTACATTCATGTTTTTGCCTTTTGAAATTCTCAACTGATAGAAATAAATTAATTGCATCAGTTAAAATAAACTTAAATGTTCTTTATTGATAATCCATTTAGTTAGTAGCAGAAATTAATTCAAAAAATGCAAAAAGAAAAGGAGAGAAATGGCAAAAAACCACAAAAAATAAAAATATGAATGAAGTTCAAAGAGGCATGTCATATCATCATGCCTCTAAGTCTCCTTTATATATATACTAGTGAATATGATTCGCGCTTCGCGCGATTACAAAGAAAAATATATTATTAAATAGTGGAATAATTTTTATAAAGTGAAGAATTCTTATTTTTCATTAGATTTTCTATTACGTACATAGAGTGATAAGTAATGAAATTTTTTTTCTCTTGACGATAAAAATTGATCGGTAATCAATTAAACAATCTAATCGAAAAAATACAATTTGTAGAGTATGATCTTAAAATAGCATATACGACAAAAAATTCTAAAGATGTTATATATATGAACTTCGAATTTATGTCTAATCTATTTTACTTGATAATGACTCTCTAGTAATCATTTTCATATTGCATTACAAATATT
>JACEIK010012798.1:2627-30352 GCA_018107945.1 Datura stramonium | reverse complement strand
CTTCTTCTGAGTCAATTTGGTCAAGGGTACTGCAATAGATGAGAAAACTTCCACGAATCTCTGATAGTAGCCAGATAAATCCAAGAAGCTCTAAATATCTGAAGGATTCACCGGTCTAGGCCGATTCTTAACCGCTTCTATTTTCTGAAAGTCTACTTTTATGCCTTATCTTGGTACCACATGGCCCAAAAGCGCTACTGAGTTCAACCAAAACTCACACTTGCTGAATTTGGCATATAATTGGCGATCCTTGAGAGTCTGCAACACTACTCTATAATGAGCGGCATGCTCCTTCTCGCTTCGAGAGTATATTAGGATGTCATCAATAAACACAATCACGAACATATCCAAGTATGGCTTGAACACCCTATTCATCAAGTCCATAAAAGATACAAGAGAATTCGTTAGTCCAAAATACATAACTACAAACTCATAATGACCATACTGCGTCCTGAAGGCCGTCTTCGAGATATCGCTCTCCCGAACTCTAAGCTGATGGTACCCGGATCTGAGATCTATCTTCGAGAAACACTTGGCACCCTGAAGATGGTCAAATAAATCACCAATCCTAGGTAGAGGATACTTGTTCTTGATGGTGACTTTGTTCAATTGTCGATAGTCAATACACATACAAAGAGAACCATCCTTCTTTCGGACAAAGAGAACTGGTGCACCCCATGGGGACTTTCTCAGTCTAATGAAACCCTTATCTAACAAGTCTTTTCAGTTGTTCTTTCAACTCATTTAAATCGGCTGGAGCCATTCTATAGGGAGGAATAGATATAGGCTGCGTGTTGGGAAGAAAGTCAATACCAAAATCAATTTTCCTCTCGGGAGATACACCCGGTAAGTCATCAGGGAACACTTCTGGATACTCGTATACTATTGGAACTGAATAGATAGTCGGGGTATTGGACGTCGCGTCCTTAACCCTAACTAGATGGTACACACAACCTTTGGATATCATCTTTCTAGCCTTAAGGTAGGAAATAAAACGACCTATAGGCATAGTTGAACTACCTTTCCACTCTAACACTGGCTCTCCCGGAAATCTGAACTCTACTGCCCGGGTTCTACAATTAACTAAGGCAGAACATGCATATAGCCAATCCATGCCTAGAATAACATCGAAATCGGTCATGGCTAACTCAATCAAATCTGCTTCGGTGACTTTCTTGAGGACTGATACTGGGCAACTTCTATACACCCATCTAACTACAACTGAATTACCTACTGGAGTAGAGACTGAGAAGGGTTCTGACAAGACTTCGGGACTGACTCTGAAGCTACTGGCCACATAAGGTGTCATAAAAACCAAGGTAGCCCCGGTTCTAACAAAGCATAAACATCAAAATGGAACACGTAACATTGCAGTAACCACATCGGGGGAAGTCTCCTGCTCCTGACAGAACGCGAGGGCATAGAATTTGTTCTTGCACTGACCGCCAGCTGAACTAGTCGAAGCACCCTGTTGTGTAGGACGTGCTGCTGGAGCTGCTGAACTAGAAGTTGGGCCTTGACCCCCATCATGTCCTTGTCTCGCTGCTGGTTTATCTTTGAGCATGTGTCCGGGCTTCCCACACTCAAACAAGAACCAGAACTTGGCAAGCACTTGCCTATGTGTCCCCGACCACATCTGCCGCAAACTAGGATACTAAAATATGTGGGTCTACTGCTCTGACCTATAAAGCCTGATGCTCTCCCTCTCTGGTCCTACCTATGCCTGGGTGGCACACTCAATGCTGAAGATATTGGGGCTAAAGATCTCAGGTGGGTCTACTGTCGGTGCTTACCACCTGACCTTGGCTGAGAGAACCTATAGTTATTGGTCCTAGCCCTCTTGGCCTCTCCCTCCCTCATATGCGCTGCCTCCATCTACTAAGCATACAAGACTATTCGAGGGAAATCCATATCCTGGTGGAGCATAGCAATCCTGCAACGCTTGTCCAAACATCCCACCACGCCATGAACGAACCTGCTCACCCGCGCCCTTTGATCAACCACTAACTCTGGGGTATACTTTGATAAGCGAGTGAGCTAAAGGGAATACTCATTCACCTTCATTCTCCCTTGCTTAAGATTCACGAACTAGCTGCCTTCAACTTCCTCATATTACGAGGGTAGAACCGATCTAAGAATGCAACATGGAATTCCTCCTAAGTGACAGGACCTGCTCCGGCGGCCCTACTATCTTTCCACGGACGAAACTAGATGTGTGTGACCCCTTCTAGTTGATATGAGACCAACTCCACACACTCAACTCCACTCACCCCCATGACTTGGGTGATCTTCACAATCTAATTAATGACTCATGTGGGTGCTCATCTACTTTTGACCCCAGAAACTCTGGAAGGTTCATTCTCAAGAAATTCCTAACTCGATTCACCGCTGCATTGCATTTTTTGGCACATGCGCAACTGCATACTTATTGACTTGAGTGGTCAAGTCCTACACGAGAATTTGAATAGCTGCCCGAAACTCAACATGAGCACCGGCTCTAGTGCATGGTGCTCCTGGACTGGCGAGTCCTGCTAGTACCCATTTTTGTTGCCATCCTCATGCGTCTCCATTCCCATTCCTTATAGCATTTACTCTTCTGGGAGCCATGATTATGCAATCGCGAATAGCACGAATTAGAAGGACTGAGAGACATTTCATCACACAACATAGATCATGAAAGAATGGAACATTTCCTAGACATTTCGTAGCCCATTCTTCATAAGTTTGGCATGCTTCACACCCATGAAAAAGACTACTAAACGTGGCTTTCAGACACCCTAGGGCACTTCAAACCTATTGCTCTAATACCAAGTTTGTCCCTGACATAGGCCCAGATTGTGACACGGGACAAGGAGCCCCAAGAGACTCCAAGTCGACCCATGGCAGGAACATATATCTAACTCGATTAATAAAACTGAAGAGTTAACATAATAATATTAGTAGAAGTCTGAAATAAGAATAACATCCGAATACACTATCTGAAGTTGAATACATCCTTTTTGTCTGAAAAGCCTCTAAACATGATGAGTTGATGGGAAAAGCCCCAAACTAACTCGAATAAACTAAAAACTAAAATACATAGATAAATCTGAATAAGCATGATCCTTGGAAGATGAAGAATCACCACTAAGTTGGGTTCTAACTCCGGAACTTTCTATTGACGGGGCTGAATTTGAGTGTCGGGTCCTATATCATGAAACGATATAGTATAGAGTATGCGGTCAGTACGTGAAATGTATCGAGTATGCACGGTAAGTAAAACCTCTTAAATAGGTAAAATCATTAAGGACATGAATAATGTAAATAATAATAAACAAGAATACGGTATTAGGGCTTGTATGCATTCTTTCTGAAATCATGATCTCATCATAACATAACATATTATCATAACTGAATAAATTGACTCAAAGTTGAAATCTGATAGTCATGAGTAAAACTGAACATTGAGTCAAACCTTCTTTAGAACATATATAGATATATAAATCTCATAAATGATGAACATGCATAACTGAAATCATGCGGAACAATGGGAGACTCGTCTTTTAACCGACATACCACGATAGAGCTTATGTGGTCCCAACTATCACACTTAAGTGGGTAGGGTTATCCCAAGCCTTGTCAAAGCTAGGGACGATACCATGATATCGATATCAAGCTCGAGGCCAAATCAGGGCAGGGGATAGGTCACTAGGGAGGTCCCAAAGTATATAATATGTATAAACCTACATTGGTGCATAGTTTTGAGACATAGAGTGATCGACCCTTAGCCTACTCAGTGCTAGACACTACTCCCAAAAACATGCATATGCTCTCCATTATTTTTCAACGAAGCTTACCATCATCAATTGAAGAAGCTCAATAATCAAATACATCTCAAATATGAAATCATGCAAATGAGAAGCTTTTACTCAAACCATACCACAAGATTAAAGATAATTGCAAGTCTTCGCTCCAAAATCATGTCGTAAGCTTATTTCAGGAAATCGCAGATCATAATTGAACATGTGGGCATTTCCCAATACTTTCACATGCTTGAAAATACTCAATTCACATCGAAAACATGATTGTAAACATGGGTAGCTTGAAAACATGTTTTCCATCATAATATCTCATCATAATCTTACCTTCATCACAAATCTCATCTTTCATCAACTTCTCATCAATGAGCTTTTTAATTCATAAAACTTGAAACATTCTTTTAATTGAAAATAATATAAGACTTGCCCATGAACCATAACTCAATTGTAGAAACATATTTAAATAATACCCATGTAGAGAAATCCCATAGATTAGACATAGTAAATTCATGATTTAGAGAGGGATTGGGAATGGATGTGAAAGGGTTCACCCATTCATAATCCAACATACCTGATAATAGCTGATTCTTACACTTTTTGATTGCCCAAGAGGAATTGAAGAGAATTCAAAGAAGAACAAGCTTGATCACCCCCTCTAACCTTCTACCTTTGCATGCATGAATGAAAATGGCCTAAACTGAACTTAACTCTCTTAAAAGACATCATTCATAACTTTAAACGACGTAGCTTAGGCCTTAGAATCTTAGGAATTACAGAAAAACCCTTACTAAATTTGCAAAAAATAACAGTCAGTCAGTCCCCACAAAGGACATGACAACTCGTCTCCTCTGGCCATGACTCGTGGCATGATCCGTCAAGTACACTGCTTAGCAAGTCATTTGGGCTCGTCATGCTTGACTTCAAGACTCGTTACTAGTGACCACGACTCGTGGTCACCACTCGTTATGTACATTGCTTGTTTCTTTTCCTTCCTTAATCACTACTTCCCACAACTGACCTAACGAGTCATAGGGTCTGACCACGACTCGTGGTCTCATCCGTGGGATTCCAAATTCCAAAACTTCAACTCATCTCCTGATCCTCACCACGAGTCACATCATGACTCGTGTTCTGCTCCCATGGGTCACCTCACGACCCATTCTGTGTCCTGATACCAGTTTTAGATTTTTCTCCGTTTTAACTCCTTGGTCTGATCATTGGGCTTCTAGGGTATAACATAAACCCTCCTTGGCACTACATACTTTTGGCTCCACTTTACACCTTTTTATCCTATTTTCCACTTTTTCAACTTCTTCCTCCCTTTTCTCCATTTTTATGTAATATATGATTGTGGTGTGTTTTCAACTTTTTCATTCCCTTTTTTTTCCTCTTATATTTTCTTTTGACTTTTTCCTTTCTTTTTTACCTCTTATCACACCACACCTCATTTTTAATCCTTTTTCTTTTCTTTTTCTTTTTCACCGCCCCACAATCTATGCACCCCTATTATAGACACCCTCAATTTAGGCATTTTGCCTGGGTTGAGGTTCACAATGTCCAAGGAAGGACCAGGGCCAAAACAAGTTCATTGTGAAAATGGGTAAAATTAATCGGTTAATAAAAAAAATGGTTAATTTAAGGCTCAAAATTTTGATCAAGGGATTCATCATCATTTGATAGGGTAATTTAGGCTAAAGTGACTAATCAATCAATAAAAGCCTATGATCATCACCTAACCAACTATCATAAAACCTGAACAAAGACCAACCGAGAAAGTTATAGATCCTAAATGCAGTATTGAAATAGGCATACAGCCTCACTCACTCATGGAACTGATATGCATTGAATGTACCTATCCAGTTCATGCACAGCTAACTACAACTACTCATGCATATAATTTAAATTCCATATAAAGATCCACAAAAGTCATGCAATTCTAATCAAGTTACATAGCTATCATCAAAAAATTTCAACAAGGTCAATTTTTTCAAAAACATCAAACTAGTGCATTTATTGGTTGCAAAGTAATTCTAAACTACATATAATTAAATAAAAACATCCTAAACATGTCAATTCTACTAGATAGCATACCCGAGGGAAAAGAAACACGATAACAAAAACCCTCGACAATATCCTAAACATGTTGGTTCTACTAGATGTATGCCCGAGGGAAAAGAAACACGGTAATAAAAACCCTCACACGAATCAAAAATTCCAAAAAAATACAAGTACACTCCCCCCTCTTGAAAAGCATGATTCATCGCTGAAGCATAAAATATATAAGAACAAAGGAAAGGGACATACCTGTGTCGCACTAAGCGCTCCTATCATCCCCTAGAGGTGGTACCTCTACTGCATTTGTGGCGCTAGTGGTGGTCGGCACACTCAATTGTACATCAGTTGGGGGAATGGTTACCCCTGAATCATTCTTTGTCTCTTACGTGATCTTAGGATCAAATATGGATGAATGTGGCTTCCCCCAAGGATCCTCACCACCCACTATCACTTTTTGGGCAGTCCTGGAGCTCCTTGCTCCTCTAGCTCGCTCCTGCAACTCTAATATATGTGCATCATGAGCTTGCAGGTTCTCTACTCCCACCCGCTTCTTTTATTTCTTCTCTTTCTTTTTCTTCTTCCTTGAGGTCTCATTTTCATCTTCCTCCAAGACCCTCTTCTTTCCTCTTCCTCCACTTGTACCCCATGGGACCCAATATGCCTCCAAGTCGAACTCAGCATCCAAGTCCAGAAGACTTGGAGCTGCTATGATCGCTAGCTCTCTAGATGACAGCTTGATCACTTGGCTCCGAAGAAACCCCAACTCCTTCCGGAGGATACTAGTGTCTGGCTACTTTGCTAAGCACTCATTGAACCTGCACTCAAATTTGTCTATCCTGTGCAACCCTCTCACGGCCTCCTCAATCTCTACCTTTACCCAGGGCTTGACACTCTCAATCATTGATTGTATTTTTCTTTCGTCCAGTATGAGCCTCACTGCTAACTTCTGCAGGAGATATTGCGGGACCAGAACATATCTAGCTGATGTCTAGCTCAAGAGACCCATTGGTGGTGCTGAAAAAGTGTTGGGGAGCTGCCTCTGAGTGACCAACCTCTGTAGCCGGTGTTTCGTCCTTCTCCAATGCGGTGCGGGCATTAACCTACTCGTCTCCAGCTACTCGTGGTATCGGGACTGCGGTCTAAAGTCTGGCCTAACTCACAGGTATATTTTATCCTGAATCAACCCGATATTTGTCATCCTCTAGCCTCCGATCTCAACATCAACATCTTCCAATAATCGGACACTATTGTCTCTGCATAATCGATAGATAAGGTTAGGAAATGGCATGGTGGTGCTCAAACCCAAGCGCACAATCCTTAATCTCGGTGGCTATCACCCTTGGGATATTGATCTCATACCAGGACATGATGTATGCTACCCGGGCTGCCCTATCTGCACTCAGTGTGATGTCATTCATAGTCGGCATGGTAGACTAGTGTCTAGCAGTCATTCTCTATAAATTCAGCAAAGATTTGGTGACCTTTCCACCAGCCACCCACTTAACTTCCTCTTTGTCCTCTGCTATGACTCCGGCTAACCACTTGAGCTGGCTTTGTCTCTCCTCAACACTAGCTTCTTTATCCACTTTATGGCATCTATGTGGTGTTTGAAATCCGTTGTCGATGATGGAGAAATGAACTACGACCTATAAATCATCCAATCTATTATTTTCTCAAAAATCTTTACTTCTTGCCACGGACCAATACTTTATCGAGTTTGGGCTGCTCCTTCAGCTTCTTGCCATACTGTGCATTCTGCTCCAATGTCGCATAATAATTGGTATAGAACTCCTTGACCATCTCTGGACTGTATTGATCAGGGGTCCTAGCCATCCACTCTAACCCGTAGAAGCTGAATATCTACTTCATCTCCTCAACCCCATTCAAGGAACTAGTGGATCCGCAGTTCTTCTTGAATACTGCTCCTGGGGTGCTTCTTGGATGTGAGTGTCAGGCCCTGCTCATAAATTTCTTGTGCCCAGGCACTTGCACCTCATAGTACGCCTTGCTGAAGGCGAGGTCTACCTGATTTCCTCAGCATCATCTCCTTCTTTCGAACATGCCTCATTGTTTCCATCTCCGTATTGGGCCTCGTCGGACCCCTCATAATCATTGGAGTCACTCCCGAACTCTTGAACCTATTCCTTTACTCCCTTTTTAGACTGGGGGTAGTGACTGGAGCTGTAGAAGTGGCCTCGGCCTGTGCTTTTGGTCGAGCCCTAGTGGTCCGTGGCTCATCGGTGTCTAATGTCTCAACTTTGTACTCCTCCACTGAACCACTAGGGTAGCTGCCTACTTTATCAAAGTCGGAGAGCTCATCTCTCAATGCCCTCCGAGCAGCTATCTCCACTCTAGCTTTCTTGTCTTTGGTAGATTTTGTTTCTCTTTTCTTCATCATCATTGTACCTATAGAGAAACATGGTTATTATGTATGATATGAGAAAAAGAAATCAAGAAAATACCCTTTGAAGTTTTCCAAGAGTCTACAGTACGGGTCGTACAATGGTGGTATGACTCATACTAAGACTCGTGGTTTATAATAGTCCTGTCATGACTCCTAGGTAGGATTCGTACCATGATGGTACGGTTCATACTAAGAGTCGTACTGAGGGATCCCTTGAATTATATTGTTCTGTATTTTTCTACGACTCGTGTTACGGATCATACTTTATTGTCACGAGTCATAGGTAGGGTTGTACAATCTCCTTTGGATTTTTACCCTTACTGCATCATGGCACAACAACCAGGTATGACTCGTAGGAGGATCCTATGAATTGTACCAGGCTTTGTACCACTACTTTACATTTAAATTCACCTGGGACATTCCCAACGAGTCATCCTACAAGTCGTGGTATGAAACCATGAGTTGTGGGAAGACTTGTGAAGCCTGCCCTCATCTTTATTTTGTTCAAGTGTCTAGGAAAATAGTTAATTCATTTTTGGGTACTCAGACTTCCCCATTATATGCAATCATCGACCATTTTAGGTTTACCCAGTCCACTCCCAACATTCATTACACCCCATAACTCATTAGATAACAGTTTTAATTTAGTTGATTGAGCATGTGAATTCCTAACCATTAAATCAAAATAACCCTAGCTACTGATCATCTTCCTCATCCCATTGACAGCAAGTTCAAGGAATCACAATGCTTGAATGGCATCTTAAAATGGTCAACCCTTTTCGCAATATATAATAGTGTTACTTACTTGATTTTCAAGTTTAATCTTGTCTTTCTTGATTGATTTTGTGATTAGGGTAGTGCATACAATTGTGAAGATGCAATTTTGCACAACTTTAAGCTTTAATCGATTGAGTTTGTGAGTTACAAGTGTGTGGATGTTGGGTGAGAGTCATGGGTTTGCTTTTTATATTTGTGTGGGAGTGGGAGAGTGAGTAATTTGATTAAAATATGTTTAGGGTGGAAGTTTGGATATTCGGGTCCAATTGGGTCAAAATGAATTATTTAGCCCATCACGACTCGTACCATGAGTCGTAGGTGGGACCTATGACTCATCCCTTCAGCTCTAAAAAAGACTGAGAGAACTCACCTAGGGACCTATGAATACAAGGTACGACCCGTATCATGAGGGTACGATTCGTACAATGACTCGTAAGTCACCTTCTCTGAAATTCCACACTTAGCACAATCCATGGAGACAGTGAGTACAATGACCCGTACAAACTTGGTATGAGTCATAATGTCCAACCGAAGCATGAATTTTAGCCTCTACTTTTTACCATTAGTGGAACTACGACCCTTACAATCATCCTAAGAGTCGTACTAAGGCTCGTAGTACTGGTTTGGTCTAAAATTTCTCTCACCTATTTTATTTTACCTGCACACTGAACACACAAAAGTTAAGTTACTTGAGTTGCCTCCCAAGAAGCACTTCATTTGACATTGCGGCATAAAGCAGGTGGTCTGGTTACCCAGACTTCACCAAACCATCACATGGGTTGCCTTACAAGAAGCACCTGATTTAACGTCGCGGCACAACACAAGTTTCTTGACTACTAAGAATTCAATAAGAAACTCAGAATCATCATTAATTGCTGATACAACCCTTGAACTCACTAGACTGCTTCATGGACCGGCAAACATTGAAAGTGACCTCCTCTTTGTTTAGCCTAAACTTCAATTGGCCAACTTCCACATTTACCAAGGCTCTCCCGGTGGCTAGGAATGGTCTCCCCAAGATAATGGGGACCTCAAAATCAACTTTACAATCAAGGACAACGAGGTATGTTGGGAAGATAAAGCGGTCCACTTTGACATGTACATCAACTATAATCCCCATTAACTTTTTAACTATGCGGTCTGCCATCAATAGTTGCATCGAGGTTGGTGTTGGGGCTCCCAAGTCCAGCTGTTTGGACATAGCTAATGGTATCAAGTTGAGCTTGCTCCCAAGTCACAGAGTGCCTTCACAAACTCAAAATCACCAATTGTACACGGAATTGTGAAGGCACTTTGATCCTCCTTCTTCTGAGCAAGGACTCGTGAAGCTATGGCACTATAATGATGCAAGTTTCCCACCAGCTCATAGCTTACGGCCTTTTCTTGGTAACAAGGTCCTTCATAAATTTAGCATATCCAACCATCTTCTCCAATATCTCGACCAATGTTTTGTTCACGTAAAGTTGTTTAAGCATAGATAGAAATTTTTAGAGCTTACCATCTTCCACTTTTTTCTTCATTCTTGGAGGGAATGGGGTCAGTGTTCATGGGATAACCTTATAGATTTGTGTGGCCTCTTTTTTCTTAACCTGTTCAGTTTCAAACTCCTTTTCACCAACTGGAGCCTCAGTCAACTTAGCCTCTTCCATAAGCTCTTGCTTAGCAACCTCCTCATCTTAATCAATCACGATCTCTTTCTTCCTTTGCATTTCAACTACAACCGGCAAAGAGGGATCAACTGTGGTATTTCCACTCCTAGTCATCACGGCCATAGAGTGACTATCATTCTTTGGAATTTTCACGGTGTTACTAGGAGTGTTCCCTTTTGCATAGGGTTCAGGGATGTCAATAGTTGACCCAGCTGCTGCTCTATTTGTTTGATAGTTGTGGCATGCGACTCAACTTTCTGACCCATGTCAGATATATCTCCCTGAATATCTTTCAACTGCTCCGTAGTGGATCTCACCTTCTTGAGCAACTCATCCATCATGCAATCCAGTTTTGATGGTCCAGCCTCACCCTCACGTGCATTAGGAGAAACATATAATCTCGTCCAGTCATTGGGGTAACCATCATTCCATCTCCACTCTCCCTCTCGCTCAGGACCTTGGCTCCTATCGTTATATCCATTACGGTTGTAGTTGTCTCGGTATTGGTTTTGTCCTTGATTTTTGGAAGCTTGGTGCAAAGTGTCCTGTCGAGACCCTTGGGCGTTGGCCTAAAAACTCGCCACCTAGTTTTCTAAGATGTTTTCCTCCTCAGAATCTAAATGCTCTGGCCCCGGTTCCTGCCCCTAAGATCCCATTGCATTACTTTTCTAGCCCTAGCGCCCATGATATGCTTCATGAGCAGGTCTAATGATGTACACATGTGGGACAATTCCTTATCACGCTCCTCCTCATTCTTTCGTTGGTCTGCAGTCATACCAATAGCATGCGTACCTATAGCTGATTCCGTTTCCCTGGTGTGCCAGGCCCTGTTAGTTTTCGTCACTCTGTCATGAATAGTGGTAGCTTGTTCCCACATGTGACTCATCAGTGCTCCTCCCGCCACAGTATTAGCTACAACTTTTGTGCTATTATTCAATGACCTATAAGAAATCTCCAACAAACTATCATCAGGAATTTTATGGTTCACTTGGTCAACTTCTTTTTAAATATTAACCAGGTTTCATTAAGTGTCTCCATTTTCAGTTGTCGGAAATTGTAGATCTCATCCTTAAGTTGTAGCATCCTGGAGGATGGGAAGAACCTTTTAAGGAAAGCCTATTTGAGCTCCCTCCAGTTGATAATGGAGTCGTTGGAAAACTCTGATAACCATAAAGTGGCCTCCCTAGAAAGAGAGAAGGGGAAGAGTCACAACCTTATTGCATCCTGACTTACACTGGGAAACCTATACGCTTTGCATATTCTGACGAAGTTCATCAAGTGTAGGTTAGCATCATCCACTGCATGACCACTAAAAACCCCTTTCATATTCAGCTACTGTATCATGGTGCTAGTGATGTCAAACTTTTCCCCAACAGGCGAAGGTGGTGGTATGATAATTTCATGTTGACCCGACTTCATCAATATCTAGGCCATCCTCATCAAAGAACTGAGGGGAATATCTCTAGCCTCTATTATCCCTTCCATGGCAGCCAACGTTTACGACTTCATCTCGAGCATCCTCGACTTACTGAAGTGTAGCTTGCTGATCCTAGCTTCTTCAGCAAGACAGGCCTCTCTTTTCTCCTGGTTCTCCATTCTTCCTAGTGTTCGGTCTAATTCAAGATCAAGAAGAATTATGGGGCTTCCGCTACATCGAGTACTTGGTATTCACCAAGAGACAACCTATAGGCGTCAAAAAAATGTAAATGAGGAAATAACAACTAAAAGTTAAACAGAAGCAATTAATCTATTCTTAGTTGTATTCCCCTGCAACGACGCCACTATTTGATAATGCTCAAACTCACACTCCTGACAAAGTATGAAGTGATGTTGTCAATAAAGAACCCAACAAAGGTTGGGGGTGAACCCATAGGGAAAATGGTAAGAATTAGACTAATGCAGGTATTTTAGCTTTTAGGTATATTATCTCAAAAAAGGGGGGTTTATTGAAAATAGTAGTAAAACAAGATTGAAAGTTGGTTGTTGTTTATAAATATTTTCAATTAACTAGGGTAATTGTTCCCTATGGGTTCTAACTACTTCGGGTTTACACTCGTGATCTATCCCAATGCTTACTTTTAGAACTGATAACTAGGGTTCATCCAAACAACTAGTTTGTCCCTATTGGATGACTATACTCAATCACTGGGTTAGGTCTCATGAATGATTTTAATTTAACCGTTATCATTTTGTTCCAAATTAACTATCCTGTGACCGCAGCTTAAGTTATACAATGACTCATAAAGATCAAGGCTTTGTTGTAATTCTCTTTTCGTAATCTATATTTCTTTAGGTTCATGCAAGTAAAGAATTCGGGCAAGTCCTAATGTTGCGCTTCATTAAGAAACATTATATAATACAAGCAGTTAACATTGGTTTCGAATCACTTTATGTAACCCTAGTTTGTTAATCCATCATGGTTCCGACAATCCTAGTTGTGGAGCTTTTAGCCTCTCATGATTGTAAGATTGTTATTAGAATTCATAGAAAAACACAATTGAATACTAACAACGATGATTGAAAAAGAAAAGCCTTCTTTGAATATTGCAAGAATTGATGTTGAATTATCCAAGAACAAAGAAGAAATTCAAGAAAGAAATTTCCAAGACTTGAATTAAAATTCCCAACAACTTGTCCCTAATTATGTCTAATTACTTCTTTGCGCTTCTTCTCTACTGACAATAACCTAAAAAGTATTTATACAAATAATTGAAACCTTCTCCTAAGTAAATAGGGAATCTGCCAAAAACTATCACCGACTTCACATACTACTAGTAACAACATTGTGCAGGTCGTACCTTGAGTCATACATTGGCTGGCTTCTGCTGAATCTAGCTAAATGTTTAGACATGGTTCGACTTGTACCAAGTACCTACGTGTCATAAAAACTTCACATGGCTTGATCTTGCAATTGTTGGCATTTTCTGTTAACTTTCACAGATGGCATGGTACGACTCGTACCTTGATTCCACAATTCATGAGTTCTTCTTTTACCTTGAGTTCTGTCAGTCATCTAGTCTTCTGGTCTTTTTCTTGGTTCCTTGGTACGGGTCTTAGGTAGGGTTCACGACCTGTGAGTTCCACCTGTACCAGGTTACTTGACCTATGCAATTTCTTCTGGAACTTTTCATGACTATCATGGTACGGCTCGTACCATGAGCCGTAACTTTAGTTTACTTAACAATTAGCTCCTGGACCTTTCCACGATTCTCAGTATGGCTCATACCAGGATGGTACGACTTGTACTGAGATCCGTACTGAGCCACTTTTCTAAATTCTTCTCCATTTTTTGCACAATTCAGCTTCAATACCTATTTTTCCTGGAAAAAAAGTAAAAGAACCTCATACCTGTATAAACACACCTAAGTCCATGCTATTTTCCCAATTTTAAGTGTCGGAAGTGATGTAAACTCACAGCACATCATCATGGTAACCACTCCTACTCATCTTCTCATCTGGATGCTCCCCTCATATACGAGCCACTCAACCATCATTGCTCGCCTAAATGCTCTCCTAGGGAATGAACCACTCATCTCAGGGTAAATCATGTTATTTGCTTTTATTCACATATTTCGGTAGTTTACCACTAACTCAATATATCCAACCCTTGGGTGATCTTATCTTACCTCCCTCAACTTGAATACTCACAAAATTAATAGATCACGTTCAGACAACACACAAGAATATGAACAACCTCTCAACATCTAATTTCCATATTATATAAGTAACGATTTCATAGTAAAATTATTCAACAATGGAATTCAACACGGGAATATTACAACAAGAAATGTCCAAAATCCAATTCACACATAACTATTCCACACAAATACATGATATTATCTAAAATCTAACTCCTTCTAAACCATAACCTACCTCGACTGAAGGATTTGAATAACAACCACTCATAGCCTTGCCTATCCTGAGCACTTTTGAACGTTCAAAATCTACAATAATAATTCAGAGTAACCTATTATTTACTCTTAGAATAAGGGTTTTGGGGATATAAACTCCACCAGTTCTACCCCTTACCATGGTTCAATTCATTACCCAAGAGTTAGATTATCATACCCTAACCTCTCATGGCCATACCAATCTGACTCAAGGGTTTTCTACTCCTTCAACCCTTTTTCAAATAGTCTTTAATACTAAAGGTTTAAGCTTTATGACTCTATGTCTCAATTTATCTTAAAGATGAAATAATGCATTAATATTCTTCTTAGGAATTGCTAATTACCCCACTTCTAGGACTAGGAATCAATGCATACCGATACTCATTCCACTTGCCCTAGTTTTTAGTTCTAGGATTTTTCAACCTAGAATTTCCACCATTAGAGGTATTACCTTAGGGAAGGGAAACTTCTCTGCTCTTAGGAATTCACTCTGAGTTCTCAACAGGTCGTGCTTTGAATAATGGGGTTAAAACCCCTAAATTCTCACTTAAAAGCCACTTACTGACTCCCGTCATCTGCTGCAGCAGTCACATTTCTGCTGCAGAAGACCTGCTATAGGACCCAAGATGTCATCACAGTGGATCCGACGGTAAATCTCCCTATCCATTACAGCAAGCCTCTAACAGTGGTAACAATCTCGCTGCAGCAATCATTCCTCCATTGCAGAGGTCCCCCGTAACTAGTAGCTCCCATTTCCTGCATCCGATTCATTCCTTAACTTCAAAATTTCACTAACCAGTAGCTCACATTTCCTGCACCAGGACATTTCCTGTACCTACAGGTACCTCAGCTTCTCTGGTAATGCCAGGCCCCGTTGGTTTTGGTCACTCGGTCAAGTATTGTTGTGGCTTCCTCCCATGAGAGACTTATCAATGCTCCACCTGCTATAGTATCTCCTATTACTTTATTGTTGTATTTCAAAGATCTATAAAATATTTATAGCAAGCTCTCATTTGGAATTTTTTGATTCGGGAACTTAGTCAATTTTTTCTTGAACAACAGCATATATCATGAAGTGCCTCCGTCTTGAGCTATCGAAAATTATAGATCTCATCTTTGAGCTGAAGCATCCTAGAAGGTGGAAAGAACCTTTCTAGGAAACATATTTTAGTTCTCTCCAGTTGGTGATGGATTCATTTGGAAAGTATGACAACCATATAGTAGCCTCACCAGCTATAGAGAACGGAAAGAGCCTCAGTCTGATAGCATCCTAGCTCACTCCTGGGAACCTATACGCCTTGCAAATACCCACAAAATTTATCAAGTGGAGATTTGCGTCTGGCAGCAACATTACCCCTAAACACTCCCTCCATGTTTAGCAGTTGAATCACCGTGATAATGATATCAAATTTTTCCCCAGCAGGCAGAGGTGGGGGCACAATAGCTCCAGTGAACCCGGCTTCATCAATATCTATATCATCATCATTATCAAAGTAGGGTTCATATTTGTGAAACAGATGTGGTTCACGACCTTTGTTTCCCCTTCTATTATGGTCAGCATTATCAACCTTTTCCTGAGCATCCTATGCCTCTTGAAGAGCAGCTTGTCAATCTAACTCCGCATGTCGGGACTCATTAGCTCAATAAGCTTCAGCAGCTAATCTAGCTTCTATTTGTTTAGGGGTCTCATTACCGACAATCTTTCTCAGTGTTTGTTTGAGTTCTTGATCAATTAGTACTAGGGGTTTCCACTACTCCGAAATACTTCGCATTCACCAAGTGGTAACCTGTGTGAAAAAAAGAGCAAAGAAAACGTATATGAGGAAATAAAGACTAAAAGTTAAATAAAAACAATTAATCTAATCCTAAGTTGTATTCCCAGCAGCGGCGCCATTTTTAATAACTCTTAAATTACACCTTAGAAGAAGTATAATACGATCGTTGTCAATAAAGAACCTAACCAGGGTTGGGGTCTATCCCATAGGGAATATGGTCAAGATATCGACTAATGCTAGTATTTACGCTTTCAATTCTATTATTTCCTAAACGGGGGTTTTAATAGAATAATTAAGTGATAGTATTGTGAAATGGTGTTGTTGTCAAAGATATGTAAGCAACTAGGGAAGTGTTCCCCTTGGATTTATAATTATGATGGGTTTATTGTACTTGTGATCTATTCCAATACTTAGCCTGTAGAATTGATAAAATAAGTTCATCCAAATGGCTGATTTTCCCCTATTAGATGACTATACTAAATCACCTGATTAGGTCTCATGAGCGCTTCCAACTAACCTTTATCAATCATTCCAAATTAACTTTTCTACCACCATAGCTCAAGTTATTCAATGAAAATTAATTTCAAGATTTTGTTGTCTTCCCTTTTCCTAATCTCTACTTCTCTGGGTTCAAGCAAGAAGAGAATACGAGCTAGTCCAGACGTTGTGCATCGTTAAGAAACAATTAACATAAAGAGAAGAACAATAGAAGCATTAGTAATGGTTTAGAATCACTTTATGTTAACCCTAATTTGTTATTCCACCATGGTTCCNATGGTTCCTACAACCCTCGTTGTGGAAGTTTTAGATACTCATAATTTCAAGCAAGAAATTAGAAATCATAAAATAAATCATAATTAACAACTTACGATATTGAATAAATAAAAACCCAATGATTAATTGCACAATGAACTTTGAAAATCAAGAACTCAAAGATGAACTTGCTCAAGGTTTTTGTGTATTTTGTTCTCCAAGAAATGCTGGGAAACTCCAAAAACACGATTCTAATAAAAAAGAATCGGCTCCCATAATGAAAAAATAAAAGGAAAATATTTGTACAATTAATGAAATCCTTTCCTAAATTTACAGGGACTGCTTCCATTGGGATGACCTATGAATCATCGCATGCTGCTATGAGACATGGTCTACACTCGTGATATGATTTGCAACTTCTGGAGTGGTATGACTCGTGATGTGTCACTACGAGTCATAGGTGTCATTCGTGGTCTGGACTTCTAAAAGATAGCATGTGTAACAATCAAGCTATGATCCCTTGTTATGGTTCATACTATGATCGTATGAATCATACATTCCGCTCGTGTCTTAAGGGCATCATATAGTTGACTCTTTGATTCTGACCACGAGTTTTTCAATACGACTTGTACAGTATTTTCACAACTCGTGGAATCTAGTCATACCAAGAACTTTGCACTTGTCCAACTTCTTAATCTCTGTTATGGTAATTAGTCACGGCTCGTACCCAAGTGGTATAGCTCATACTGTGACCTATAGCAGACCATTTCTGCACTTTTGTATTGCTTTTCCAAAATCCAACTCCTGGACCTTAATTCCCTGAAAATACAATAGAAGAACCTCATATCCGTATAAACATACCTAAGTTCTAGCATTTTTTCTATGTTTTAAGCGTTGAAATTATCGTAAAACCACAACACATCAACACCCTCAACCTAAAACTTTTGCATGTTCTCCGGCAAATAATATACAACTACATATACAACGCTTAACTAGAAAGTAAAACAGAAGACCCACAACCAACAATGTCCTTAGTTTGCACACATTGTCACTATCGATTATCAATCCCCTCTTTTATACACTCAAAACCAAGACTATTGTGTACGCATGCAATTACAACTCATGATACAAAGGGATCTAGAAATGGCATCAACTTATCGGCAAACAACTGATCAAGCAGTAATGTTATTTACAAAGAGAACTGGCAGTATGTAATACAACCGATGCACTCTCACAAAAAACTATGTTCCAAATACACACAGTGATATGCATATAAGAATTGGACTAGCAACAAAGCTCTCACTCTCACAAAGAAGTTCAAACACTGTACATGTGATACCATATGTTTTCCCTTATTTTCTCTACTCTAGTGCTTTGGATAGTCAGATTAAGATCACTATAGGACTTTTATTCGGCTTGTAATGTAGGCTTGGGGATGGGTGTGGTAAATATGGATAAAGTGACTCACCCTCATTGGAACTACACAGATTTGGGCTCCACTTTTTCTTTTTCTCCTCTTTTCTCCCTTTTTCCATTTTATTCAAATTTCAACTTGTGGGTGTAGTTTATTTTTCACTTCTCTATTTATTTTATTTATTTATTCCTTTCAAATAGTTTTTTTGTCCCTTTTTTTACCACACCCAAATTTTCATTGACTAGCTTTTTCTTTATCTCCCCCACATAGTCTATGCAACCCTACAATAGCAACCCTTAACTTAGGAATTTTGCCTGAGTTGAGGTTCACAATATCTAAGGAGGGACCGGGGTCAAAAAAAGTTCATTATAAACAAAAGAGAAGGTGAATGGGCTAATCAAAGAAAAGGTCATGTTCAGGCTCAAACAGGGATCAAGGGATGCTTATGTCATTTGATCGTGCAATTTAGGCTAAAAGTGGGCTAAATCAAAAAGGTATCTATGATCCTTTCCTAACTAACTATCCTCTGACCTAAACAAAGACTAACCAGGCAAGTTCTAGATTACTTACACAGTGTTGAACTAAGGAAGAACCTCACTCACATATAATACAGGGTTATATCACACTACCTATCTGGTTCATGCATAGCTACACTACAGTTGATCATGCTAATATTCCTAATGCCATAAAAAGATCCACATTGGTCATGCTTTGCAGTCAACATACAGAGCTAATCACGAAAAAAAATTAATCATCTTTCAAACACTACAAAAATCAAATACATGTTCATTTTATTGGTTGTTAAGTACTCCTAGATTACTTCTAATTAAAAAAACCAAAACATCCTAAACATGTCAACTTTACGAGATTACATGCCCAAGGAAAAAGAAACACGGCAACAAAAACCCTTGGGCGAAATCAAAATAGGTACACCCTCACCCCATAAAGAAACATTCTTTGACTCCAAAGCAATAAAATAAAACTATAGAAAGAACATATGTCACGACCCAAACATAGGCCCGAATCGAGAAACGGGAAAAAGAACCTCGAGAGACTCCAAGTCGACCCATGGAATGAACATGACATCTAAATTCAGAGTAAACAAGTAGAAGTCTAACATATATAATATAGCGGTAGCATGAAATATTATCACATATGAGTACATTAAACAAGGATGAAACTGAATACATGCAATGTATGAAAAGCCTCTACTACTGAAGAGTTGATGGGAAAAGAACCCAACTAACTCACTATAGTCTAAAACTTAAAATACTAAATACAACTGATAAAGGCCCTCGGAATATGAGGACTCACCAACTGAGACGGGAAGATGCTAATACTATGAGCCTGGCTACTGGCAGGACTGAGCCTGAATATCTGAGCCTGTATCATGAAATGATACAACATAGAGTATGCGGTCAGTACGTGGAATGTACCGAGTATGTAATGTGAGTAAAATCGCTAAGTAAGTAAAATTAGTGATCATGCATAACATAACACATTTCATCATAAGAGTCTGAGAGTAGGGCTTGCATGCTATTATCTGAAAACATGATTTAAACATAACTGCATATCATAACTGAATCAAATGACCCAAAGATAAAAACTGATAGTCAAAAGTAAAACTGAACATTGGGTCAAACCTTCTAAAACCATAATATCATGAATGATCAACATGCATAACTGAAATCATGAGGAACAATGGGAGACTCGTCTTATAATCGACATTACCACGATAGAGCTTACGTGGTCCTGACTATCACACTCAAGTGGACAGAGCCGTCCAAAGCCTTGCTAGGGCTAAGGAAGCTAACATGATATCGATATCAAGCTAAAGACCTCTTGGGGGAAGGGAAAGCTCACAAGGGAGGTCCCAATAATCTGAACATACCTATGTTGGCACGTAGTTCTGAGGCATAAGGTTGACTGACACTTAGCTACTCGGTGTTAGACACTACTCCCAAAAACATGCATATGTTCTCCATCGTTTTTCAACAAAGCTGAACCATTGTCTAGTGATGAAACTGAATCATAATATACATGCATAAATCTGAAATCATAACATGAGGAGCCTTGGGTTCAAACCATACCACAAGCTGAAAAATAGTGAGAGTCTAGACTCCAAATCCATGTGGTAAGCTAATAACATGAAATTTTGATAAATCATGATACATACTTGATCATATGGGTTTTCTCAATACTTAAACATGCTTGACATAGACTTGATCATTCGAAAACATGAACATAGACATGGGTAATATGAAATCATACTTACATCATATACATCTCATCATGCTTGAATACATATATCATAGATCTCAACTTTTATGAACTTCCATGGATGGGCATCATAATTTATAAAATCTTGAAACATAATTTGTAATTGAAAACATTGTAAAATATGCCCGTTAATCATAATTCAACATTAGAGACATGCATAGATCATACCCATGATTGATACTTAGAGAATTCACATTTTGGGATGGAACCCCATAGATTCATCAACTAGAATTTTCATGAAATTGAAGAGGGGATTGGGCATAGGTGTGGATGAATTCACCCACTCATAACCCTACATACCTGTAGAAATCTGATTTCACAACACTCTTAAGAACCCAAAGGAAATTTGGGGAAGAAATTGATGAATCTAGGCTTGATTCCCCTTAAGAGCTTCTAGACTTGAATGCATGGAAGTGAATAGACTTAGAATAAATTTACCCCTCTTAAAACACACCTTTCTAAGCTTAAAATGATGTTGTATAGGCCTTAGCAAATTATAAATTACAGAAAAGCCCTTGATAAATTTGCAGGAAAAAAATGCACTGCCAGTCCCAACGAGGAACTGGACGAATCGTTCCCTGCACTACGACTCGTGGTCTGCTTCTCATTGCCAGAACTAGAATTTCATCATCACCGGTCACCATGAGCGATACCACGACTCGTGGTGTACCCGACAACTCATGGTGACTAGTCATTAGGTGCGTTGTCCAAACTCTTCAACCTTCAATCAACTCTTGACCACGACTAACACAACGAATCGTGGTTCTGACCACGACTTGTGTCACACCCGTGGTCACCCCCAAATCCCAAATTCAACTAAGTTTTCCCTCCTCCCCATAAGTCACTTAATGACTCGTGGTGCACCTCACGGGTCACTAGATGACTCATCTTGTGACCTGATGCAAAAAATCCTATTTTCTCCATTTCAACCTTCGAGTCTGATCTTAGGGATTTTGGGATATTACAATATCTCCCCCTTGGGAACATTCATCCTCGAATGTGGGAAATCATACTGAAAAGTTGAGAAATGCAATCTTCATACTCAAATACTAAACATTTAAGCTGAAAACTAGCGAAGTGACTGACTCCGAGCTGAACTACATGACTGAACTGAATTCTTGAATCATACATACATACGTTGACATGAAAGAAACTGGGGCACATACACTAAACATGAAACCGAATAGAGTACTAGGGAAGAAACTGATACCTAAAGCTGAAACTGAGCCAAAAGGGAATAGATGTGGGTATTTAGCCATCATATCTACTTCGGTTTCCAATGTAGCTCCCTCAACATCCTAATTCCTCTACAAAACCTTGAATGAGGCTACTTCTTTGTTTCTTGGCTCCCGAACCTGACGATCAAGTATTCCTACCAGGACCTCCTCATAGCTAAGACTATCCTTCACACCTATATTTTCTAACAGGACAACCAAAGCCGGATCACCCAAGCATTTCTTTAAAAGAGACACATGGAAAACTGGATGGACCGAAGTTAATTCTGAGGGCAACTCCAACTCATGTGCTACCTTGCCAACCCAATCCGGTATGGACCAACATAATAGGGATTGAGTTTAAATTTCTTTTTGAATCTCATAACTCCCTCATAGGAGATACCTTTAGAAATACCCAATCATCAACTTCAAACTCTAGCTCCCTCCTCCTCATATCCGCATAGGACTTTTGGTGACTCTGAGTTGTTTTCAACCTATCCCTTATAAGAAGAACTTTCTTCATGGCCTCATGGACTGAATCTAGTCCTATCATCATAGCTTTACCAACTTCAAACCAACTATTAGGCGATCTATATCTGTACCTATAGAGAGATTTAAACGGAGCCATCTGAATGCTGGAATGGTAACTGTTAGGAAAACTCAATGAGGGGAAAATGATCATCCTAATTACACATGCTCTCAACATATCCTCAAGAGTTTGGATGGTCCACTCGGCCTGACCATTTGCTTGCGGGTGAAATGTTGTGCTAAGCTTGACCTGAGTACTAAGTCCCTTTTTGAAATGATCCTTAAAACTTGGAACCTTCTGATATGATTGACAAGGGCACTCCATGCAACTGAACTAACTCCTTAAAATATAACATAGCATAATCCTCCGCTAAATCGGTAGTTTTGACTAGTAGAAAATGAGTTGCCTTAGTCAGCCTATCTACAACCACCCAAATAGAGTCGTATTGTTGACAAGTGCGAGGCAAACTTGTAATGAAGTCCATATTGATTTCTTCCCACTTCCAAGTAGGGATACTAATGTCTTGAAGCGCACCCTTAGGTCTTTGACGCTTAACCTTCACTTGTTAACAATTCGGACATTTAGCCACAAACTCTGCTATGTCCTTCTTCATGCCATTCCACCAATAGATTTCCTATAGGTCACAGTACATCTTAGTGGCACCTAGATGTATAGAATATCTAGAACCATGAGCCTCATACAAAATCCGCTCCCTCAGGTCATTAACACCCGGTACACATAAATGACCCTGATATCGCAGCACACCATCTCCCCCTTGGGAGAAGACCTCCACTTTCTGATTCTGAACGGCTTCCTTTAATTTTACCAAAATTGAATCCTCGTCTTTTCTTGCTTTGATCTCAGTCACCAAGGAAGATTCTAACCTATTCTGAACAATGACACCTCCATCTGTCGAGTCAATAAGATGGACTCCTAGTCGTGCATGCCGATGTACATCCTTCACTAGTTCTTTCCTTTCCTCGTCTACATGAGACACACTCTCCATAAAAAGCTTGCTAAGAGCATCTGCCACCACATTAGCTTTGCCCGAATTATAAACGACACTCATATCTTAATCCTTCAAAAGCTCCAACCACCTTCTCTGCATAGATTCAAACCCTTTTGGGTAAACACGTACTGTAGGCTTTTGTGGTTCATAAACATATCCACATGGACCCCGTATAAATAGTGTCTCCAAATCGTCAAGGAAAATACTACCGTCGCCTACTCGAGGTTATGAGTCGGATAGTTCTTTTCATGGACTTTTAGCTGCTTGGAAGCATAGGCTATAACATTACCGTGCTGCATTAATACACAACCAAGGCAGATCCTCGAAGCGCCCCAATATACCACAAACCCATCGATGCCCTCAGGTAGGGTCAACACCGGTGCTAAGGTGAGTCGAGTCTTCAACTCTTGAAGCTCTTCTCACAAGCCTCCAACCATTGAAACTTCACTTTCTTCTAGGTCAACTTAGTGAATGATGTTGCAATGGTTGAAAACCCTTCGACAAACCTCTGGTAGTAACCAACTAAACCAAAGAAACTCCTGATATCCAAAGGACTAACTGGTCTAGTCCTATTCTTCACCACTTCTACCTTTTGAGAGTCCATATGTACGCCCTCACTTGACACCACATGACCTAAAAATTTCACTGAGTCTAACCAAAACTCACATTTGCTGAATTTAGCATACAACTGGCGATCCTTGAAGGTCTGTAGCACCACCCTCAAATGAGCAGCATGCTCCTCCTTGCTCTGAGAGTATATAAGGATGTCATCTATGAACACAATCACAAACATATCCAAATATGGATTGAACACCATGTTAATCAATTCCATAAAAGCTACAGGAGCATTCATTAGTCCAAAAGACATAAATACAAACTCATAGTGACTATACTGAGGTCCTGAAGGATTTCTGCGGGATGTCACTCTACTGAACCCTGAGCTGATGGTATCCGGATCTGAGGTCTATCTTTGAGAAACACTTTGCACCCTGGAGATGGTCAAAGAAATCATCAATCTTGGGGAGAGGATACCTATTCTTGATGGTAACTTTGTTCAATTGTGATAATCAAAGCACATCCTAAGGGAACCATCCTTTTTTCGAACAAATAAAACTGGTGCACCCTACAGGGATTGCTTGGTTTGATGAAACCCTTCTCTAAGAGATCCTTCAACTACTCCTTCAACTCTTTTAACTCGCTGGGGCTATTCTGTAGGGAGGAATAGATATAGGTTGCATATTGGGAAGTAGGTATATACGAAAATTGATCTCCCGCTTAGGAGGGATTCCCAGTAAGTCATCTAGAAACACTTTTGGGTATTCACACACAATAGGAACTGACTGGATAGCTGGAGTTTCATATGTAGCATCCTTAACCCTAACTAGATGGTACATGCAACCTTTAGAAATCATCTTTCTGGCCTTAAGGCAGGAAATTAAGCGACCTACAAACATAGTTGAACTACCCTTCCACTCTAGGACTGGCTCACCCAGAAATATAAACTCTACTGCATGGGTTCTACAATTGACTGAGGAATAACATGCATGTAGCCAATCCATGCCGAAGATAACATTAAAATCGGTCATGAATAGCTCTACTAAATCTGCTAAGGTGACTTTCTGAAGAACTGTGATAGGGAAATATCTGTATACCCGTCGAGCTATAACTAAATCACCGATTGGAGTAGAAACTAAGAAGGGTTCTGATAGGATTTCAGGACTGACTCCAAAAATACTAGCAACATAGGGCGTCAAAAAGATAAAGTAGCCCCTAGATCTAACAATGCATATACATCAAGATGGAATACTTATAACATACCAGTGACTACATCTGGGAGACCTCCTACTCCTGACAAGATGCTAGGGCATAGAATTTGTTCTCGTGTTGACCACGACCCACACTGGTAGATGCCCCCTGCTGAGACGGGAGTGCTGGTGAAGCTGCTGAACTAGAGGCTGGGCCTCAGCCCCTATCATGGCCTGTCTAGCTTTTGGGCAATCTCAAAGAATATTTTCGGGCATCCCACACCCGAAACAAGCACCCAAACCTGCTAAGCATTGACCCGCGTGTCTCCACACCTATCCCACTCTAGAATGTTGGACTTTGCGGGCCTACTACCCTAACCTATAGAGCCTGATGCTCGTCCCCTCTGGTCGCGCCTAGACCTAGATGGCACACTTGTAATCGACGACATTGGGCTGAAGATCTCTGGTGGGACTGCTGATGGTGCCCACCTCCGGGTCTCTACTGGGAGAATCCAAAGCTATCAGTCCTGGCCCTCTTGGCCTCTCTCTCCCACTCACTCACCTATACCGCCTCCATTTGTTGGGCGAACAGAACTATCTAGGGAAAGTCAATGTCCTAATGCAGCATCACGGTCCGGTAATCTTTGACCAAATAGTCTGTTATCCCATGAACGAACTGACTCACCCAGGCTCTCTGATCTGTCACCATCTCATGTGGATACTTGGATAGGTGAGTGAACTTCAAGGCATACTCCTAAACTATCATATTTCCTTGCTTCAGGTTCACAAACTCAGCTACTTTAATCTCCCTCGTCTCAAGAGGGAATAACCAATCGAAAAATGTGGTATGGAACTCCTCCCAACCAATAGGGCCTGCTCCAACTGCCCTACTATCCTTCCATTACTTGGACCAAATATGTGCAACCCCTTTCAACTGATACGAGGCTAAAACCACGCACTTCTCTCCATTCACCCCCATGATGTGGGTGATCTTTAGAACCTCATCAATAAACTCATGTGAATCCACGTCCACCTGAGACCCAAGAAACTCCGGAGGCTTAATCCTCAGAAAATCTCTGACTCTTGTCATTGTCGCATTCCCATTTTGAGGGGCATGCTCTACCGCATGTTGATTGACCTGGGCGGTCAAGGCCTGAGCTAGCATCTGTATGGCTTCCCTGAACTTTGCGTGGGCAACCTGCTCAGGTACATGATCCTCATGGATTGGTGGGGCCTGGTGGTGCCCATCCCCATTGCCATTCTCATGGCCATTTTAATTTTCATTCCTTCTTTCGTTAACTCGGCGAGGATGCATGATTCTGCAAATACCTATAGCAAGAGTTAGAAGGATAGAGAGACATTTCATCGCACAACTTAGATCATGAAAGAAGGGAACATTTCCTAAATGTCTCGTAGCCTCTTCGTCATAAGAGTGGCGTGCTTCACACAAACAAAAAAGACTACTTAATACGGCTTTCAGACACCCTAGGACACTTCAAAACCTAATGCTCTGATACCATGTCTGTCACGACCCAAACATAGGCCCCGATTGAGACATGGGACAAAGAACTCTGAGAGGCTCCAAGTCGACCTATGGCATGAACATGAAATCTAAATTCAAAGTAAACAAGAGGAAGTCTAACATATATAATATAGCAGAAGTTTGAAATATCATAACATATGGGTAAATAAAACCAAGCTGAAACTGAATACATGCTATGTATAATAAGTCTCTACTACTGACGAGTTAATGGGACAAGACCCCAACTCTCACTATATTCTGAAACTGAAAATACACAATACAACTAATAAAGGGCCCTCGGAAGATGAGGACTCAACAACTGAGACTGGAAGATGTTATTACTAAGAGTCTATCTACTGGAGGGATCGAGCCTAAATATCTGAGCCTGTATCATGAAATGATACATCATAGAGTATGCGGTCAGTACGTGGAATATATCAAGTATGTAATGTGAGTAAAACCGCTAAGTAAGTAAAATCAGTGATCATGCATAACATAAAATATTTTATCATAAGAGTATGAGAGTAGGGCTTGCATGCTATTATCTGAAAATATGATTTAAACAAAAATGCATATCATAACTGAATCAAATGACCCAAAGCTAAAAACTGATAGTCACAAGTAAAACTGAACATTTGGTCAAAACCTATTGAAAACATAATATCATGACTGATGAACATGCATAACTAAAATCATGAGGAATAATGGGAGACTCGTCTTATAACCGACATTACCACAATAGAGCTTGCTTGGTCCTGATTATCACACTCAAGTGGGCAAATTCGTCCAAAGCCTTGCTATTGCTAAGGATGCTGTTACACCCCGTAAAATTCCCGACACATAGATGGCCTATTCGCGTGTTGGTTAAGCGTATTTGAAAGCCATACATGCTAGAAAAAGGCCCGGGAAAAG
>JACEIK010012778.1:16377-30394 GCA_018107945.1 Datura stramonium | reverse complement strand
TTCTTATTTTAGGATTTAACTCTTGGCGTCCCATGCTAGGTGTCTCACCCCAAACTTACACTTTTTAGCTCAATATCCCAACTTGTTCTTGCCTCTTACGCCCGGTTTGTCTCTACAAAATAAATAAAAACATACAAAATGTTAAAAAGGATAGGTTGCCTCCCATCAAGCGCCTTAGTTATCTTCATGGCATGACATTCATGGGTTGCCTCCCACGCAGCGCTTGATTTAATGTCACGACATGACTATGGTCTCCGTGACTCCTTCATCCGAGTGGACTTGTGACCATACCAAGGATCTGCTAAACTTTCATACAGCACTAGCTGCTCCACTAATTGATTACAACCTCCAATTTCTCCCGCCGGCTTCATCTTGAAGTCCTCATAATGAGGTGGCATTCGTGCTGCTCTTAACACTTCAAACACTGCCTCCTGACCATCTACTCTCATAGACATCTTGTCAGACTGAACATGTATGATTGCATCGGCAGTGGCTAAAAGTCCTCTACCCAGAATGAGGGAAACTGCTACATTTGCCTCATGTCTAAGATTATAAAGTCCACCGGCAGGATGAAAGGTTCTACCTTAATTAAGACATCTTCAATGATTCCCTCAGGGTAGGCTAGAGACCGATCCACAAGCTTCAATGTCACTGTGGTAGGACGTTGTTCACCTAGTCCTAATGTTTTGAATAGGGATGCAGGCATCAAATTGATGCTGGCACCCAAATCACACAAAGCTAAACCAACTTCCTTGCTTCCAATAGTGACAGGAATAGTGAAACTCCTAGGATCCTTTAACTTTTTAGGAATTTTATTATTGATTCAGGACTTGCAGTCTTCCGTAAGAGCCACGGTTTCAAACTTGTATGCCTTTTCTTATTGTCCATGATATCCCTGAGTTACCTGGCGTACTTTGGAACTTCCTGCAAAAGCTCCACCAACAGAATATTCACATGAACCTGCTTCAACAACTCAGGAATCTTACTACAGGCTATATCCTCTGTCTTTTTCTTCAACCTTTGAAGAAATGGAGGAGGTGGCCTAGCTACTGCAATTTTCAATTGTGGGTTACTAGAATCCCCTACCTCCGTCTTGGATTTCATGTCCTGTTCCTCATCCACTTTTTCTTTTCTAGGGACAACCTCACCCAGCTCCTTACCACTGCACAAGAAAAGAATATTTACATTTTCCTTGGGGTTCTTCTCGGTATTACCCTAGAGTGCCCCTATGGTTTGTTGTTCTGTTGTAGGGCCGATTGTCCCATTTTCCTTTCAAGCTTATGGATGGATTTTTTCATTTTATGTATCACTTACGTCTGCTGCACCATTCATTACTTCATTGTCTCCTCAAGAGAACTGTTCTGTTGCTGGCCCTGTGTCCTTTGATAAGTGTTTTGGGTCCTTTGGAAGTTTTGATTCCCTCCTCATAGGGGATTTGCTCCATTCCGATATCCCTATTATATCCATTCCCTACAAAACCTTTACCACGACCTTGTTGTCCCAGAAAACAGACTCAGGATTAAGAGGACAACCTGTATAGGCGTGGACTTCTCTACACACCTCACATGATGGTGGTGGGATTTGTACCTGCTGTACCTGCTGCACTTGGCCTCTTGCTGGTATGGTCACCAACTTACTGATCATATTCACCAATTGGATAATGTCTACTCTGATTGCTGCTACACCATCAACTCAAGCTTTCTTAGCACCTTTGCTGCTGCAAATTCTCTGCCTGAATCCTGATAATCCTAACTCCCCACAGACATTAGGTTCAAGAGAGCCTCAATTTCATCATAACTTTTGGACAAAATCTGTCCTTGTGCAGTAGCACCAAGGAGTATCTTGGATTCGGGCTTTAGACCCTTAATGAAGTTGTGCCCAATTATCTCCTTAGGTTTCATGTGGTGTGGACAATCCCTCAAGTAACCCTTGTAATGTTCCCATGCTTGAGCTAGTGTTTCTCCATCTTTCTGTACAAATTTGGAGATCTTTCCTCTCAGTTCTTTAGTTCTTCTTAAAGAGAAAAACCGGTTGATGAACTTATTGGATAGGATATCCCAAGTGGTGATGGATCCTACATGCTCATTTTGAAGCCACTCCTTGGCCTCTTCGATTAGTGAGAACGGAAAAACAATCGATTTGACATATTCATCTAACACATTCTAGTAGTGGAAGTTTTCACTCAGCTCCATAAACGTCATCAGATGCTTGTGGGGATCCTCGTGCAGCTTGCCCTAAAATTGGCAAGTATTTTGGACCAACCGCATAGTCCCTTCTTTCAGCTCAGAGTTCCAAATGATAGCCGGTTTGGCAATTGCTTTAGAAGCGTTCTCCATATTTGGCCTAGCAAACTGCATCACTGGAACTCTCTCATTCACTTCACCTATTTCTTGCCCGATGTTTTCCATAGCTAACCTTTGAAAGGTCCTCTCTATTTTAGGATCAAGAGAAGTAAGGGTGGTCCTTGACTTCTCGTGCTTAGCATACACTGAGGCAAACAACCCTGTGAACTTCAATAAAAACAAGAAACAAACATAAAATGCAGACTAGCGAACAAAATTCTAACCTACAAATTATTAAACAATATTCAAGTCCTCGACAATAGCACCAAAACTTGATGTCGCCCAAGCGCACGTGATCTTCAAGTAATATAGGATTTTGAAGTCCAGATATCGTACCTAAGGGACTTGTCAATTTAATTGTTATAACGTTGTACTTTGATTTCACTAATCTTCAAAACAAGTAAAATGAAGATTGGTCTAAAAAATTAAACTACTAAAACTTCAGACGTAAAGGAAACTAAAACAAATGCAAGCTTGATTATATTTCAATAATGATGAAAGACTAGGGCAATGACACTAGGTTTCAAGTTGAGTATTCCAGACGTAATTAAACTAGCATGATTCTTCCTATGATTGTTAGTTGCAAGTTACTATCCCATTTCTTGCCACGATCCCTAACATCCAAGAACTATTTTATGAACCCTAATGCCTATATCCCTATGGTCATAGGAGAACAATGAAATGACGGTTATGCCTATTTGTATTTCAACTAAACGGGGTTGAAGGGTATATCCCTATCCTCGACAACAACTTTTATCCTATCACCAATGGGTTCAAGGGTGTTTGAATTCCCGCTCTGTATTTATTTTTAACCCTTTCTATTCCCTTTCCCAGGTTTAATCGAAAGTCAACTAATTACTTACAAGGTGATCAATCTCATAAATAATAATTTAACACAAATAAATACAAATAACCATAAAAGAAGAATCAAAACCAAGTTTACTTAGTCTGTCAAACGATCAAAAATTCACCATGGCCACCACAACCCTAGAATATGAGTTTAGCCACTCATAGACAAGCGAAAAAACAAATACTTAGTCATCATCATGCGAAAATATGAAGGAAAGAAGAGAAAACCTAGTTGTAGAACCTCGTCTTCCTTCCAAAAGACTTACAAGCTTTCATGAATGAATTATGGAATAAAAATTTAGTAATGACTGCTTCAAAGAAGTCTCAAAAATACTGCAAGAAGTCCAAAAACTACATAACAAACGACCTAAGGCTTATATTTATAGATGATCCTTCAAATGACTCTTCTGCCCTTCAAGCTTGGCCTTAAAATCAACATTTTTTTGCCCCGGAATGACCCTGGCGTGTCGCCCCTCCTGTCTCTCCACAGACTTAGTCAAATTTCCAGTAATTTCAGCTCCAGATAGGGTCTGGCGTGCTGCCCCCTTTATCTCTCCAAAGTTTTCGTCAAATTTCTCCAAGTTTTAGACACCTCTGGCACGGGGCGCCACTCATCTCCCCAAATTTTTGAAGTGAAATTCTCTGAAGTTTGAGGGCTGGCGCGCCATAGCACTAGACTGAGATTTTATTCTTTGAAGTTTGGGACTTGGTGTGGGGCGCCATCCATAGCACCAAACCTGTCAGATCCTCAAATCTTCATTTCTTGCATGATTGTGAGTCCATTTTGCCTAGTTTCCTGCTCAAATCAACTCAACTCGTTTGTTAGCGCATAAAGCACACACATGAATTTAAGCATAAATTAAGGATTATGAACCCAAAACATGATTAAATATGTGTAAAAACATGGCAAATGGGCATGAAAATATGCCCAACATCACCCATCTATTTTACATATCGTACATTCCATGTACTGATGCTCTTTTCGGCGCTGCATCGTATTATGATGCAGACTCTAGTAGATAGGATCAGCAGTGGATGCTTCTCTAGGACTTCATCTACATTCATCTTTTGGTGAGGCCTCCAACCTTCAGAGAGTCCTAGTTATTGAGTCTTTTATTTATAGAGCTTGAGGGAGCCGTAGGAACTATGTCCCGACACCCCTTCTACAGTTATAGAGGCTTCATAGATAGAGTAATTATTGAGTCAATAAATTACTTTTTAACATTTATTTCAGTTATAGAATAAATTCTCTTTTTTCATATTGAGCTCACTATGTTTCAGCTTCCATATTTTTTATTGAGATCTAAATTGATAGTAAGTCAGCCCAAGGGTTAGCTTAGATAATGAAAGTGGTTGATGTGCTGTGAGTTTAAAGCACTTTTGACACTTAAAACCGGGAAATAGCATGGACTTAGGTATGTTTATATGGATATGAGGTGTTTTACCTTTTTTTTTAGGGAAAATAGGTGTTGGAATAAAAAAGTGCAAAAGATGCAAAAATAGTACAGAAAAATAGCAAAGTACTGATCTCAGTACGAGCCGTATTGAGACTCGTTGAAAAGCTTAGAGTACTAGAATAAAGAAAAGGAAAAGTATGACTCTCAGTATGAGCCGTACCAAGTTGGTACGAGTTGTAACTAGAGTTATGGAATAATTTATAGATATATGCACAAGTGAAGTCTCCTAGTTTGGGTAGCACCTATGGATCGTAGCATCTACCTACGACCCGTACCAGGAGCTGTGGAAAGTTTTAGTGATTTTAATGACTTGGCAGAACTCATGATACGACAAGCTATTACGAGTCATAGGAGCAAGGTACGAGTCATACCAAGACACTTGTAGAAAACTTCAGAAGATGCCAAAGTTCTCAGAGCCAAACCACAACTAGATCGTACGACTCGTGGGATCATGTTACAAGTCATAACAGATGCCAACACTTAGCTAATTCTGCAGAAGTCAAGGAATGTACGAGACAAGACAAGACCCAGAGAATCTTGTTAAGGGTCGTATGATGAGTCGTAAGATGTGTCAGCATTAGATTTATTTATTTCCCTGTTAACATAGGAAAAGAATTTTATGGTCCGTATAAATACATTTTATGTTTCTTTTAGGTTATATAGGGTCAGAATTAGTGGGTTGTCAATTGTTATCAAGTTTGTAATTAGTTTTTGACAACATTGGAGAGCAATTCTTCAAAATCAAAACTTGGATTTCTCAATTTTTCTTGATTTTGTTCATCATATTCTATTGCAGTATTTAATTATGTATTTGTTTATGAATACTAATAACAATCTTACAATCATGAGAGGATAAAACCTCTACAACTAGGATTGTGGGGACCATGGTGGATTAACAAACTAGGATTACACAAAGTGATTGGAAACCAGTGCTAAATGCTTGTGTTGTATTCTCTTCTTCTTTAATGTTTCTTAATGTTAGCAACGTTAAGACTTGCCGAAATTCTTTACTTGCTAGAACCTAAAGAGATAGAGATTAGGAAAAGAGAATTACAACAAAGCGTTGATTTTTATGATCATTGTATAACTTGAGCTGCGGTCACAGGATAGTTAATTTGAAATAAATTGATAACGGTTAATTTGAAATCACTCATGAGACCTAATCTGGTGATTGAGTATATCCATCCATTAGGGACAAACCAGTCGTTTGGATGAACCCTAGTTATCAGTTCCATAAGTATGAATTTGGATTGATCACGAGTGTAAACCCGAAGTAGTTATGAATCCATGGGGAAACACTTCTTCTAGTTAATTACAAATCATGGTTAACAATACTTGGTTTTTACATTTGTTTTACAATTGTTTTTCTATAAACCCCCCAATTTGGAGATAACACACCAAAAATCTTAAATACCGATATTAGTCTATTTCTTACCATATTCCTTGTGGGTTCGAACCCAACCTCTTTGTTAGGTTCTTTATTGACAACGTCCGCTTCATTCTTTTTCAAGAGTGTGAGTTTGAGCTTTATCAAAAAGTGGCGCCGTTGCCGGAGAATACGACTAAGATAGATTAATTGCTTGTATTTAACTTTTGGTTGTTATTTCCTCATTTACATTTTTTTTTGTTTTTGACACTCACAGGTTGTCTCTTGGTGAATGCCAAGTATTTGACGGAGTGGAAACCCCCTGTTTCCATTGGATCTTGAAATTGAAAGAACACTGCAAATAATGGAGAACCAAGAACAAAGAGATACCCGTCTTGCTGAAAAAGCTAGGAAAGTGGAGCTAGCTCGACAAACTGCACTTTAGGAAGCCGATGATACTCGAGATGAAGTTGTGAATGCTAGTCGCCATGGAAGGGGCAACAGAGGCCATAGATATTCCCCTCAATTCTTTGATGAGGATAACCCGGATATTGATGAAGTCGGCTCAACTAGAGCTATCATACCACCACCTTTGTCTGCTGGGGCAAAGTTTGACATCACTAGCACCACGATACAGTTGTTGAATATGAAAGGGGTATTTAGTGGTCATGTAGCTAATGATGTCCACCTGCACTTAATGAACTTCGTTGGAATATGCAAGGCATACAGGTTTCCTGGTGTCAGTTAGGACGCAATAAGGCTGTGACACTTCCCATTCTCTCTGTTTGGGGAGGCCACTTTATGGTTATTGGAGTTGCCCAACGACTGCATTAGCAACTGGAGGTAGCTCAAACAACCTTTTCTTGAGAGATTCTTCCCACCCTACAGGATGCTACAACTTAAGGATGAGATCTACAATTTCTGACAACTGAAATGGAGGCACTACATGAAATGTAGTTGAGATTTAACAAGAAATTGACCAAGTGCCCAAACCACAAAATTCTTGATGACAGTTTGTTGGAGATTTTCTACAGGTGATCGAACAATAGTACTAAAGCTATAGTAGATACTGTGGTGGGAGGAGTACTAATGAGTCACACCTGGGAGCAAGCTGCCGCTATTCTTGACAGAGTGACCAAAACTAACAGGGCATGGAACACCTACGAAGCAGAAGCAACTGCTGGTACATATGTTGTTGGTATGACTGCATACCAATGAAAGAAAGAGGAGGATTGTGATCAGGAATTGGCCCATATGCGTACATCGTTAGAGTTGCTCACATAGCATATCATGGGCGCTGGGGCCAGAAAAGTTAATGCAGTGGGAACACAGGGACAGGAACCAAGGCTAGAGTATTCAGATTCCGAGGAGGAGGCAAACTTCTTGGACAACTAGGTGGCAGGTTTTCGGGCCAATGCCCAAGGGTATGGATAGGACACTTGGCGCTAAGGTTCTGGAAATCAAGTTCAAAACTAATACCGAGAAAACTGCAATCGAAACGGGTACAATGACAGAAGCCAAGGTCCTGAGCAAGAGAGAGAATGGAGAAGGAATGATGGTTACCGCAACGATCGAGCAGGATTGTACGTGCCTCCTAATGCACATGAGGGGGAGTCTGGATAGTCAAATTCAGAGAGCATTATGGCTGAGATGCTAAAAAAGGTGAGATCCACGAAGGAGTCGCTAAAATACATTCGTGGAGATATATTTGGCATGGGTCAGAGAGTCAAGTCACATGCCATGGCCATCAAGGAAATAGAGCAGCAACTGGGTCAATTGTCGACATCCCTAAACCATAAGCAAAAGGGAACACCACCTAGCAACACAGTTCAAAATCCAAAGAATGAAAGTAACTGTATAACCGTGATGACCATGAGTGGAAAGAACACAGTTGATTCCCTCTACCAGTCGTAGTTGAAATGCAAAGGAAGAAAGAGAGTGTAATTAATGATGATGAAGAGGTTGTTGAGCAAGAGCTTAAGGAAGAAGCTGAGTTGATTGAGGCTCTAGTTGTTAAGATGGAGCCTGAAGCTGAACAAGGAAAGAAACAAGGGGCCACATAGATTATTAAGGCTATCCCATGAACAACACCACTATTCCCTCAAACAATGAAGAAGAAGGCGGAAGGTGGTAAGTTTTAGAAATTTCTATTCATGCTTAAACAATTATCTTTAAACATACCATTGGTCGAGGCATTGGAGCAGATGCCGGGATACGCCAAGTTTATGAAGGACCTTGTGACCAAGAAAATGTCTGTGAGCTATGAGCTCGTGGGTAACTTGCATCATTGTAACGCCATAGCCTCACAGGTCCTTGCCCAGAAAAAGGAGGATCCAGGTGCCTTCACCATTTCATGTACTATTGGTGACATTAAGTTCACAAAGGCACTCTACAACTTGGGAGCAAGCATAAATCTGATGCCATTAGCTGTGTTCAAGAAGCTGGGCTTGGGAGCCCCTACACCGAGTCCTATGCGACTAGTGATGGCCGATTGTACTGTGAAGAAGCCTGTGGGGATCCTGTTTGATTTGCTTGTCAAGGTGGACAGATTCATATTCCCAGTGGACTTCGTGATCCATGATTGCGAGGTGGACTTTGATGTCCCCATCATTTTGGGGCGACCATTCCTCGCCACTTTAATAGATGTGGAGGCTGGCCAACTAAAATTAAAGCTTAATAAAGAGGAGGTCACCTTCATTGTCTGCCAGTCAATGAAGTAACCAAATGAGTTTAGAGTGGTCTCAGCAATCGAGGATGAGTCTGAGTTTCTTGACGAAATCTGAGTAGTCAAGAGACTTGCGTCATGCTAGACGTTAAAACAGGCATCCATGAGGTTGTTTGGTGAAGTCTGAGTAACTGAACCACCTATGTCGTGTCGCGATGTTAAATCAAGTACTTCTTTGGAGGCAACCCAAGTTTATTGACTTATGTGTGCTTAGTGTGCAGGTGAAACAAAAACAGGTTGCAGAAAAATTACAGTGCAGACTGGTACTACGAGCCTCAATATGACTCGTAAGAGCAGTGTACGGGCCATAGTATAAGTCGTGGTAAGAAGCAGATATATGGCCTAGTGCATGAGTTCATGGTACAATTGGTCCTACGGTTCATAACTACATTGTACAGGTCGTAGCACTCACCATACCTATGAACTATGCAAAGTATGGAACTCCACTTTAGAGTGACCTACGAGTCATGGCATGGTTCGTAACTTAATGGTATGAGTTGTATCATGTGCTCGTAGGTCCATAGGTAAGTTTTCTTAAACCTCTGCTACAAGTCCTAGGGACGATTAAACCTTTTCTACGAGTCCTAGCGATGAGTCGTAGGTCCTTCCTACAACTCATGATACGAGTCGTGACGGGCCAAATTACTTAAGTCGACCTGACTCAGCCCAATTTTTTTAAATTTTCCCTAAAACTATTTAAACTTCAAAATCTTCAGACCCTTCTCCCACGCACTCAAATCCTGAACTCGCGAACACTTCCACACTTCCCTCACACCTATTTCTCAAGAACAAAAACGATTGAGCAAAATTGTGCTCCATTAACACTGCCCAAATTAAGTTCCAACCCTAGTCGCTGGCACACGCATGAAGTGAGAAAGAGATTGAAAAATCAAGTAAGTAACTATGATTCAAGTAAGGAAAATTTCCTTCGTGCTTGTATGAATATATTTAACAATTGGGAGTCCTCAAAATTCCTGAAAAATAGATGAGGATAATGATAAGAAATTTGCATTATGACTGTGTGGACTGGGTAGGATTTGAGAATGCTTACAATTGGATTTAAACTACTATTAACAGAGTTACGGGTTATGAATCAAAATGAGAGGACTGGGTAGTTGAAAGAAATATGAAAAATGCATGGCTGGAATTGGGGAATTCTGAGTACCCAACACAAATTGAATTTACCTGCAAAACTAACATAGACAAAGGCAAGGACAAGCTTCATAAGCCTTCCTGTGACTCGTGGTTTTACACTAAGACTCATAATATGGCTCGTTGGGACTATCCTAAGACAAATGTATGACAATTAATTGATACGGAACCTAGTACGACCCGTGGTATCCTACTACGAGTCATACCTGGAAATCGTACCAGGAATCTGAAAAGGGTCAAGTCCAAAGGCAACAGTACGATCCTTACTACGACTCATAGAATCGACTTATGGGTTGTACCATGAGTCGTGGAAATATACAAAAATGGGTTTTAAGAAGTATCCTCATACGAATCATGACACAGATTGTACCTTTATGGTATGAGTTGTACCTTAGATTCATGACTGTGACCTGAGATGTTACGAGTCTTAGTACTGATCGTACCTTTTAAGTACGACTCGTACAGTAGACCCATACTCATACCTTAGAGGATAGTTTCTTATTATGAAGATCTAACCTTTTTTCTCCACAGGTACAATGACTTTGAAGAAGAAAGCAACCAAATCTGCCAGGGCAGAGATAGCTACTCAGAGGGCATTGAGAGATGAGCCCTCTGACTCTGAGCTTGTAGACACCTCTCCTAGTGGTTTAGTGGAAGAATACATGGTCGATACAACTAACACAAATGGGACCCGAACCACTAGGGAAACAGCTAAATCCCAGGTCGAGGTGACCACTGCCATATCTGCTGATGCTCCCCAGTCTAAGGAGGGAGTTGAGGAACAAGTCGAAGAGTCCGGTCCGAGGAGGTCTAATCCGACGATGGAGATAGTGAGTACAGATCCAATGATGAGGCAGCCAACGTGGAGTAAGAGAAAACTACTCCTAGGGAGAACTATACCATTCGGTGGAGAGTACTAGGTGCACAAGAGATCTACAAACAGGGTCTCTCTCTCACCGCCAAGAACAACCCTAGGAGAAGTATTTAAGAAGAGCCGCAGATCCTCACCAATGAACTAAATGAGATGGAGGAGATGAAGCAAATATTCAGCTACTACTGGTTTAAGTGGATGGCAAAAACCCCCGATCGATACACTTCTGAGATCGTCCGAGAGTTCTATGCCAATTATTTAGCTACCATGGAACAGAAAGCAAATGAGGGGTAGAAAGTCAAAGATTATCCCAAGTTGGAGATTTTAATGGTGCGAGGTTGCACTATTGACATATTCGAGTGTACCATTGCTCAGTTATTATATGGGCCTCAGTTCATTCCACCACAAACTACACCGGAGTTTGATAACCGGGTGGATGCCATGAAGAAGATCAAGCAGTTAGGCATTGAGGAGAGGAAGATTCAGATTAAGTGGATGTCTGGGGTCATTGCTGAATATAAGAAGGAGGCAAAATGGGTGACTAGAGGAAAGCAGGTCACCAAGAACTCACTGAATTTCATAGCAAAGGCTTGTTGGATGCTAGTTCACCGTAAGTTGGCACCGACCATGAATGACAATACCCTATGTAATACCTCGGAAGTGCCTAGGAGTAGAGCTGGAAAGCTAAAATGCAAAACTATTAAAAGTTGGGGAAAATTGCAGAACGAGAGTTACAACGACTCGTGGTATGTAACCACGAGTCGTTGTGAGCAGTCATGGAATGGGGTTAGGCCTGGTGACAGCGTAGACAACGAACGTCAAAACGACCCATTTTGAGGAAGGACAACCCATTTTCTGGAGTCGTGGTAGGATAGTGTACTATTTCAGTGGAGACGATGGATGGAAACCACGACCCGTTGTAGGACACAACGAGTCGTGATTAGGCTCGTTGTGAAGGAGTTCAGATTTTCAAAAGAGGGAAGCAATGACTGGTTCAATGACCCGTTGGAACCTAGAACGACTCGTCTTGTTCATCCATGGTTTGAATCCGAGATATCACTGGGACAGTGCATAGCACGGGTAGATACCACGGGTCGTGGTATCCTCCAACGACCCATTGGTTCACCCATTATTTATCCCAGTGATCAGTTTTGAGCGAACTCAGTAAGGGTATTTCCATCATTTCCTAGTCCTAAGGCCCTATACTATGTTGTTTAAGGCTCGTTTTGAGGGGTTTTGAAAGGGGAAAAGTCTACTCTAAGTTATTCTTCCCATACATGCAAGTTTGAAGGATTGAAGAGGTGATTCAAGGCAAAATTTCAAGGTTTCCATTGGAATCTTAGCTTGGGCAATTAGAGGGTGTTAGAATTCACCATTTTCAGGTACGTAAGGCTATGAGTGAGTGCTTCCTTCCACACCCATGCCCAATTTCTGTCAAAATATGATGAAATGTCTATGATCAAGTATGAAGTTTTACCCAATTGTATAATTCTATAATTTATATACATGGAGATGATTAGATTTCTTTTATATTGATGAATTGTAAGCTTGGACAGATTCTAAATTGTTTTCAATACAAAAATTATTTTCCAAAAATCTTGAATCTAAAATGCCCATGGATGAGAAGTTCATAAAAGTAGTGAATGATAACGAATGCATGATGATGTTGAGATTTAATGATGAAAAACATGTTTCTAGGCTATCCATGATTATGATGTTGTTTTCAAAAGGAAATGAGTAGATCCGAGCATGATAAAGCTTTGGGCAATGCCCACATGTTGATTTAAAGTGATGATTTTCCCGACATAAGCTTACCACATTGTTTGAAGTAAAGTTCCCCAATTTTTTCATAAATTCTATCTTGTCGTATATTTTGAAATAAAGCTTCTCATAGGCATGAATGTATAATTGAGATGTATGTCATTATGGAGCTTTGTCAATAGATAATGTTGAGCTTCGTTCATGCGATGTTGAGTTATGCCTAATTTCATATTGAGCTTTGTCATTAGACGATGTTGAGCTTCGTTGTATATGATGTAGAGCATTGCATGTTTTGGGAGAAGAGTCTAGCACCGAGCGGGTTAAGGGTCGATCACCCTATGCCCCAGAACTACGCGCTAATGTAGGTTGATACTATTATATTATTGGGACCTCCCTTGTGAGCTATCCCCGGCTCGATTGGCCCTTAAGCTTGATACCGATATCATGGTATCGTCCATCGCCCTGGCAAGGTTATGGATGGCTCTGCCCACTTGAGTGTGATATTTGGGATCATGTAAGCTCTATTGTGGTATGAGGGTTAAGTGACGAGTCTCCCACTATCTAAATCTTCCAGATTTGCATTTTCATTACTCATGATGATTACCTTATGCATGCATGTTCTAAAAGTAAGGTTTGACTCATTTTTCAGCTTTTGATATAAATGTTATGTTCATCTTTGAGTCATTCGAGTCAATCATGACGTTGTAAAGCTAAGCATGATCATGCCATGATAAGATTTCAATTTCGGAATAAATGCATATAGCGTTTCTACTGATACTTGAAAGTTTATGATATGGTATGAATGTTTTAAATGATTTACTTTTCTAGAGAGGTTCTTACTTACCTTGCATACTCGGTACATTCAACGTATTAACCGCATACTTTCTATGTCGCATCATTTCATGATGCAGGATCTGGTTTTCAAGTTCAGTCCCGCTCATAGTAGCTTACCAGAGTTAGCACCTGAGTGATTGGTGATTCCTCATCTTTCGGGGACTAGACTTTCAACTTCATGTCATATTTCAGTTTCCGTATTGTTGAGTTAGTTGGGGGTTTGTCCCATCAACTCGTCTAGACTAGAGGCTTTCAGACTTATGTATGTATAGCTTCAGATATTATTCTGTTGTGCTGTTGTATGAGACTTCCTCTGAGATATAATTATGTTTTCTTCAGTTTATCAAATGAGTTAGTTGTATGCTTATGCCATGGGTCGACTCGGGGTCTCTCGGGGTCCCTTGTCCCGTGTCTACGGTCCGGGCCTCCGTTTGGGTCGTGACAAACTTGGTATCAAAGCCATAGGTTTGATGTGTCCTAGGGAGTCTGAAAGCCTTGTTAGGTAGAGTCTTTTTCATGGGTGTGAAGCAGGCCACACTTATGACGAAGAGGCTACTAGTCATTTTAGGAAATGTTCCCTTCTTTCATGATCTATGTCGTGCGATGAAAAGCCTTTCTATCCTTCTAATTCATGCTATTCGCGATTGTAGAATCATGGCT
>JACEIK010012775.1:0-30402 GCA_018107945.1 Datura stramonium | reverse complement strand
ATATAGGCATGATGAATATGAGGACTTGGGACGCCAAGCTCGAATAGAAGACATGCTAAAGCAGATGCTTGAGCAAATAGAAGCAACGAAGGAGGTGATGAAAGCAATGAGAATTCAGCTAGCAGAGAATGGAGAAGCTCTAGAAAGGATGAGCGCTAAATTCACGGAGATGATGGCTAAGGCTGAAGCTTGTGAGCAACTGCAAGTGCCAGTTTTAGACGATATTCAAGAGGAATTACAAGAGGAAGAAAAGGGTGAATCTTCAGATGAAGCCCGACATTTGGAACCTCTTGAGTGTCCCCGTGATGAGCTCATACTTATAGAAAATTCGTTCAGGGAAGAAGAAATAGAGTATACCCCAAAGAAGAAATAGAGTATACCCCAGTTCACATTAATGGAGAGATAGATGTTGATGCGGAGAGAAGAGGTATGCAAGTAAGGAGGTTAATTGTATTGCGCTTTCAACCAAGGTGCATTGACCTTACTTCAAGCACTTTTCACCTTAAGTTTGGTTGACGACATAGAAATAGAGTCTTCCGGAAGCAAGGAGAATGTCAAGAGGAGGACCAAGTCCCATATACTCTGAATTTAGTCGAGCCCAATAGGACAAAATGACTTCGCTTACTTAAGGGCCAATAAGTGCAAAAGGCAACCTCTACAACTTGGTCCTTACAATTTTTTCTCACCCACCCCTAGAACATAAGAGGAAATTAGAGAAGAAATTAGGGTGAGATTCATATCCTCAAGGTGGAGGAAAAAGTGGTGAAACTTGACACGCCGTGTCAGCGAATTTTAAAAAGTAGGTGATGCTTGGGAGGCAACCCAAGGGTACCATGGGTACATTTTTTTACATTTTTATTGATTTTATTCATTTTTCATCTTTTGTTGTTTTGGTCGAAAGTTAAGCACAGATGGAGGAAGTCTGAAAACACCCTTTGGAGGAGGAAGCTAATGTTGAAGAGAAAGTGTGGGGTTGAACACCCACTTCAGCAAATTTGAACGAAAGCATGTTATTGTTGGCTAGGCCTAAAGGCCTCAGTGGGAGTATTTCACCCTCTTTAAATTTAATTTGATGCTATGAGGACATAAAAGATGATTCAAGTGTGGGGTGAGGGAAATTTCAAGGAAATTTCAAAAATTTTTCTCGTGCTTAACAAATTTTTGGGTGAACATAATGCTTGTGTGAAAAAAGAAAAAAAAATTTGAGAAATGTGAAAACTTTTTTTTAGTCACATGAATTCATCACTCCGTTATTTTTCTTTTTCGGTTCTTTCCGACGGGGTCTTTGAACCGAAGAATAAAATTTTTCTTTATTTTATTTGTTATTTTTTATTTGTTCGTATGTACGTTTAGCCGTAGTTAGGACCGTTTTCTCTTTCGACGATGGATGGATGACGACCGTCTTGAGGAAAATTAGTCAATAGGGTTTTGTTTTTAAACTCATAGCTAATTGATGCTTGATATTCTTATTATGTGCTATATATGATTGTAAGATGCAAGTACGTGTAGTGTTGAAGCATGTAAATGTATAACTTTGTTTGAGAATCTTTTGGCTCTTGAATTGTGACTAATATGGTTGAAGCTTAATTTTGAATTCTTGTGATTAGCCGAGTAAGAGTCTGCTGAATGTGTCTTGAATTGAGCATGTGCCATGAGTGTAAGGTTTTTGAGTATTCGTGTTATCAGGAATGTCTAGAACTGCCTGGTGTGTGTACAGGCTAAATGAAGGATGTGAATTGTAGGAGATGATTTATTTCCTTTGAATTAACCCAATTTTTATCCCTCGTTTTACCTACCTTGAGAAATTAATCCTAGTGGGAGCCCCGTTGAGCTTTGAGCCTATTCTTTTGATAGCTGCAACATAAGCCTAAATCTTTTCTTTCATTAACCTTGAATTTGATACAAAACTCCTAAGCGCTTAAAGAAGAAAATCCAAAGAGGAAAGGAGTGAGAAGAATGAAAAGAAAGGAAAGTGGAAGTTGTAAAAAGTGAGAAAGGTCAAAGGTGCACTTGTGTAAAGATGGTTGATTATTGTTAAGGAGTAAGAAAAACAAAGTAATGAAAAAAGTATTCAGAATTTTTACCGACAAGTTAAAAGTGCCTTCAAAGAAATGGGGAGCAAAAGAGGAAAAAGAAAACTACCAAGGATAGAAAGGTGAAGTAAGGGAAGGGAAGTTCGCAATGAGGGCGTGATGTATTAAAAGCGCTTTAGGGAAGATATCACTATTATCGATCACAATAGTACCTACCTACACCCGAAAGCTACGTTACAACCTAAAAGTCCTACTTGATCTTACATTCGTAAATCCTCAAATTAGTGGAGTACAAACACTAAAGGCAAGCTTATGGGTCATTCCATGGTACAGGAATTCCTCTGTGAGAGTGAGTGTAATTCTATTTTTTGTACCCACACATGTTGTGATATAAAGTGTTTTATGCAGAAATTGGGTAACTCTCTTTCCGTGGAGGGCACAAAGTTAATGAAGGATAAAATTCATGTGGGATTTCTTAATCGCCTGATTGACATGAGTTTGCTAAGATTGAGAGTCGATTCTGGAGGTTAAGAAGTCTTAACATAGTTGTATTTACAGCATGTTCTATTTTTAACTTGTATCTTACGTAATCATCATAGCCGTAATTTGAATTATCTTGCTAGATTAGTTATTTGTGAGAGTTTATCATAAAATATTCATGAGATGTAAAAGGGTTGTTCGAGACGAACAAGACTTCTTATGGGGTTGTGATCACGGGAAATAATATAGGTCCCGTGATGCGCTTTATAACTTAAATTAGTCGTGTTGTCTAAGCTATTTGATACATTTTCATGTGATTTTATATAAAAGTGAAGATAAGTGCTAACCAACACGATTAGCTTTGAGTTTTGTAGGTTTTTGATGATTTTTGAGGAGCTAATTCATGAGTTGGTGAAGTAGGGCTTGGAGACGGAATAAACACGTTGCAAACGCCGGCAAGGAGGTGTCTAAAAATCACCACCCGCGCGTCGGCAACGTGCCACTAAGCAGTGCCGCTCTGGGCTACAGCCCGCCGCGTTGGCAACGTGCCACGGCAGGTGGCTCCGCGACCAGCCATGTGCACGCGCTGCCCCAGCAATGCGGCCACGCCGGCCAACGCTGCAAGGTGGCCGCTCGGGGCCGATTTCTGGGCGATTTCCGTAAGGCCTCCGCGTTTGGGCCGTGTCACTTGGTAATCGTTCGCGTTCCACTCCGTGACACGTTGCTTGTTATTCCGGGACAAATTCCTACTATTATAAATAGCACACTTAGGCTTATTTCTTACATATTCGACTTGGTGGAGCAAGGACGCCAAGGTGCGCTTTGAGGACTAAAATTCTTAGGGTTTTCTCTATCCCTTCTTCTTCCTTTCAATTGTTTGCATGATTTCCATTCATTTAACGATGTTCAATCCACAAATGCGGTTAATTCTCTTTCTTGCTGAGGTTATGAACTTGGTGTTGAAATGTAATTATTGAATTGTCAAGTTTATTTTATCTTTCTTCTATGGCTGTTCTATTTAATTCTTGTTCTTACTAATGCTAATGTCCGGCCAATGTTAATGTAAACTAAAGTCCGGTTTCACCCGAGAGGGCAAGAAACTGGAAAGTTGTGAATTAATAGATATGATCTTTTCTGGTTTGGAAAAATTGGGAATTGCTTTACCTTCGGGATAGAGTTACACTGAAGTCGCAATTATATGTGTGGAATCGGTTTGTATAGCTAGAACTTGAATTTCTTCTTTATCATGAAAATGTAGGTGGAAGGTTTATGATTCTTAAGTTGGGTTAAATACTTAATCCATAGGCATAAGTTCCGACTAGCAACCGGAGGAAAGATAAACCATGTATATCGATATTTAATTTCTCTACATGTTAGTTTAGCCTCGCATGCTCACATCCATAGTTCGCATTCAACCGTATAAACATTTTACTTTGTTATAAAAATAGTTTCAAAATATAAAAACTCTTCTTTACACCGTTGTTCATTATTAGCGTTTTAGTAAATTAACACTTGAAAAGGTTTTACCCCATAGTCCAATTCCTCGTGGGTTCGACATTCCGGCTTCTAAAAAGAGCCACTATATTACTTGTACGAATTCCGTACACTTGGCGTTCATCAAGAGGCCCAAAGAGTTGTTCTTTCACTTTTTACTTTATGTTTTTGTTTTAGCACTGGAAAAGTGTTACTAACTAAGTGTGGGGTGGGATAAGTGAACTTCATATTACAATGCATGCCTTAATTGCTAAATTTGCACACGATAGGTCTAGTTTTTTTAAAGGATTTATGACTTATAATAGCATACTTGTTTATTTATAGTAGTTTTTTAAGTCTTATTATGCTTTGGGTTCCTCTGATTTTTATTTCGGCATTTCCTTTTTCGATGGATAGTCTCTTAGAACCGACTAGAGAGTCTATATATTTTGTTTTTTGTTTTTAGTCATTGAGTCATGACTTTTCCCGATGATGGATGGATGACGATTGTCTTAAAGGTAAATTAGTCATTAGGAAGAACAAGAAATTGATCCTTACTTAATGTTAGCGCTTCACTTTAGGTATCTTTGACACTTTATAAAATCACTCAAAAAATGCATAAAATGATAGGAAAATTAGTATTTTGGAACTTAACTCTTGTGCTTGAAAATAAAAAGTGGGTCTGATTATGTTATGCATATAATATGGATATATGTGTTTATGTGATCTTAACTTTCATTGTTAAACCATTTTGTCCCAATGTGTGAGGAATTTTGATATACTCCATGCTTCTAAATTATGTCCTGGAACTTGCCCCGTGTGTGTGCAAAATGAAACCAATGCTGATTTAGGAAGCGATATAGGCGTTTCTTTGGTAAATAGCTTTATCCTATTTTACCTACCTTAATGTAATTGTCCTAGTTAGCCATTTTGAGCCTTAGCTATTCTTTTGATAGCCATATTAAGCTTAACTCTTGTTCTATTAACATTTATTTGATCCAAATGATTCCTAGAGCACTTTAATGAAAATTTTATATGAAAGAGCATACGTGTAAAAGGAATGGAACAACTAAAAGTGTGTGAAAATTAGAAGAAAAGAAAAGTGTGAAATTTTCTAAAACAAGGAAGGTGATATTAGAAAAAAGCTTTGAATTGAAAGAATGAACAAAAAGAAATAAAATTGAGCTTAATTGTTGAAAATTCCCTCTAGTCACCTAAAGTTGTAAAATTGAAGAATAAAAGAGGTATAAGGAGAAAATGAGAATTGAAGAATGTGCTAAAATCAAAGTGTTTTGATGTATTAAAGTGCTTAGGGAGATTAGTCACTATGTTGGCCAACTAGTCCGCCCGCCTCTTAGAATACATTACAACCATGTTAAGTTCTAAATGATCCTTGATTTAAAGTTCTATATCAAGGAGACATTAATTAAGGGCAAGCCTATGGGTCGTCTTTTGCATGCATGTTGATTTCTTTGGGAGAGTGAGATGAAATTATTTTATTTATGCCCAAGTTTATATTGATTTAAATTTTGTGTGAGAAAGGACATCTCTCAAAAATTATGAAGGGAACAATGGTAAGACTTTTTGGTGTCTTGATTTCTAAATTATATATATATAATAGAATTTTTTATAATAATATTTGTTTGTTTATATTTTTAAGTGATTTTTAACTTTGAAATTTAATTTCTATAGCATGTGAGTGAATTGTTGAGTTTTACCGATCTGCCTCAAAAATCCTAAGTACAAGTAGACCTATTTGTAGGATGAATTTTGTGCCTAAATTTGAGAAGTGGAAGTCGTAGATTGTCTGGAGGACCTAACAATAATTTCGTGATGGGTGGTAATGAAGGGCATATATTTACGCACTTCTTGCAGCCTGTTTTCCAATACTTTACTATGTTTCGAGAGAAAATTATGTGTGTTTGCATGTGTTTTATGATATATATTTGTGAAAAGAGGTAGCACACATGATTAGATGTATTAAGGGATAAAAGTGATGGACTTTGGGTGTATTTGAGGCTTTTGGAATGAAGATGAAGAAGTCTCGATTAAACAAATGATGATCATTGCATTTAGCACGCGCTGCCACAAATAGCAGACAAGAGGCGTGAGGCGTAGGCCCTCCTGCGCATGCAACACTAATGAAGCGCGATGACAAGCACGACACTCAAGCAGTTTTTCTAGCCCAACAAGTGAATCCTATCAACTAGAAAAAGAGCTACAAATCCAAATCAAATCCATAGAAGCAAAAAAGAAGGCATATATCTACTATTATAAATACCTTTATTTCTTTTACTAGGAAGGCCAAGTTTTGACAAGTGTTAGAAAAGCTAGAGGAGTCTAAGTTCACGAAAGTACATTGAGATACTTTTTGTTGAATTATTCTTCCAAATTTCTTGTACAATGAAGTGGTTTTTTTCTTCTGATCATCATTGTAAGTATTAATTTATGATTTTGTCTATGAATGCTATTAATTTACTTATAAACATGATAAGGATAAAACCTCCATAATTAGCGCTGCTGGAACCATGGCTAATTAATGAACTAGGGTTTACACAAATTGATTCTTAATCAATACTAAACGCTTGTACTGTATTATCTTCATCTTTAATGTTTCTTAATGGTGCGCAATGTTAGGACTAACCTAAATTATTTACTTGCTTGAGCCTAGAGAGATTGAGATTAGGAAAAGAGAAGTACAACAAAGCTTTGATTTTTATGATCATTATGTAACTTGAGTCAGGGTATTTTGGAACAAATTGCCAACAATGAATTGATTTTATTCATGAGACATAACCCGGGTAATCATATAGTCATCCAATATGACCTAACCACTCATTTGGATGAACCCTAGTTATAAATTCTACAAGTAAAGTATTGGAATAGATCAAAAAAGGTAAAACCCGAAGTAGTTATGAACCCATGGGGAACACTTACCCTAGTTAATTTCATTAATTTGGAATCAACATTCAAAGTCTCAACATTGTTACTTGTCACTTTACAACCCCTTTAGGAGATAATTGACTTAAAAGCTTAAATACTAAAGTTTTTCTATATCTTGACCTTATTCCCCTTGTGGGATCGACCCTAACCTTGTTGGTTTTTTTATTGACAACGTCCGTCTCATACTTTATCGGGAGTGTAAGTTTGAATGTTAACAAAGGAATTTCCGAGTTGCCTCGTGTGTGTTTAGAATGCATAATTTTCCGAATGAAAGATGGAGTGACGCTTCGTTTAAGGGTAAATTGTCACTTTTATTTGTCTTGTTGTTGTAGTGTTGGAGTGAGTGGAACCTTGGAATTGGAAAGTTTTTATTTATTTCATCATGGTTTAGGATGAACTCTACCGATCGACGTTCACCGGCGGAACGCTAGATGTAGCTGGGATTGGGGGTGCAGGGCTTTAGCCACCGTTCGAGACTCCTGCATTACACCGGTGCTCCACAAAGAAAATAGCAAAACGCCGGTGTTGCACCGACTAAACAATGTATTCCCATTTTTTTGTTACCGATTGGAAGCTAACTTGCAGCTCGCGCGTGTCTCCACTATGCTCTCCCATGTACCGCCTGTTCTACCAATGCTTAACCTTTCCAATCCTTTCTACTTGTTTTCCATCCAATTGTTATAGTTCCTTACTTTAGTTTAGGATAGATGTAAGTTTTTATTTTTCCTGAATAAGGTATGAAAAGAAAATATTGTTGTATGGCACTAACATGGTCTTGGAGAGTATGTCTTCATCCGTGCAATCAAGGCTGCAAGGCCCCGACCTCCTCAAAAGTCAAAGGGAAAGGGAAAACAAGGGTGACCCCAACCCCTATACCCGAGAGGCCATTATACGTGTCCCTGACAAGGAGAGGCACTATCCCATTTTGAAAAGGCTTGTTATCATGGTAGAAAAGACTTCCGATCTGGCGGTGTTGTGATAACATCAAAACTACACCCCTCTTAACGAGAGAACATACACGGTCTTTGCTCAAAATAAATATTTTCAACGGATGTTGGGGTCGAACTCACTGCAGACTAGTGAATGATTTTAAGTGCAGTTGTTTTAGGAAATCTGATTTAACTCGCACCAATGAAGAGGAATATAACAATATGTTTTTCGGGGGCAAAATGAAGATAACAATATTGTGGATTCTAAACCAAATACAAAATAGCGTAATAACAAAAATTGATAGACAATAATGAGTGAAGACTAGAGGTGTGATCTAGATGGGTTCTAATCAAATAAGGATATGCTAGATCATGAAAATCATTGGGCAATTGCGGTAATAATTTTGGACGAGATATTACTTAAGTTTTTCAACCTCATTACTTTTTCGACTCTTTCGAACCTCAAGACACAATTCAATTAGCCCAATAGAATTTGGATTAATGGCTGAGCTATTCTATTCATCAACTACTAATTAGGATTATGAATATGGATTTTGGCTATCTCTAGTCCAACTCCACACAATCACATCCATTTCCACCCATCCACTCCTTCTCCCAATACATGATTTTTTTCTCTTTCATGCTAAAATCAAGTAAGAAAAGTAAACCCACATTTGCATCAATGTGCGTCATCCATTATAAATTGGAGACAACTCAAAGTATTTACACTAATTAAGTAATATTTAGATGAATCTAACAATACCCAATCTAATTAAGCATCAATCACTACACACCTCTAGTTGATTATTTTGCTTCTCATGATTAAGAAACTAAAGAGTATATTCTTTAGTAAACTCAATGATTTCATTACTATAAGCAAGAAAAATCAAATTCAAAATATGTCTACCACAATGGTTATACCTTGCTAAGGAAGAAGATGAAAATAGGAAAAGAAATATTCAACAATCTCCTCCAATGGGGTACTTCTCTCTCCAAAGAAAAGGAATGTTCAATAAAAAGCAAAAAAGTATGTACAAAACAGTACTTTCTTCTAGACTATATACAAGAATAGGGAAACCACCCCTCTTTTTCAAGCTAGATTTAATTGCCCTCGTTCTCAGCGTTTGTTTACTTGTGGTGAAACCGACTATTCGCTCTACAGACTCTTGAATCTTCGCTCATTTTCTTCTCTCGATTCTAGTAATGTTTGGAAACATCTTGCGGTTCACGCTTCCATCCATGATATTCCGATTACTTTACTCCTCGATCTAGAAAGATCCAGCACCCGCCGGTGATTTAACTGCGAGTCACGGGTTGATACCACGCCTCCTGTTGCATTTTCCCCCAAATCGCGGGTCATCTACGTTTGTCCGTGTTTCATTGGTATCCTCCGAGAGCGCCACTTTTCACCTCGATTTCATCTTTCTTATTTCACTTCTTGCTCTTTCTCTTGAACTCAGATATCTCAGAGACATAAAAGGAAAAAAAGATAAAATTCATTTAAATGACTTGAAAACTCATTTAAAGCTCAGTTTAAAAGCCTAATGAGTTGGTAAATTACCATTTCTTCTAACCCCAAAACTTGAATCATTTTTTATCTTCAAGTAATTTAATTCTTATCAGCTTAGAAATATGCCACCCCACAAGAGCTTAGAGATCAATGGCCACTTAATTCATGACAACCTCGAAAATGCTCACCAACTCACGTAAAAGAGAAGCAAATTCCCTTAAACAAATATATGGGAAAGTTTCAAGAGGCCACTACAATTTAAAGGTATGATTCATCAAAATGTTTTTATTTTTCATGACAAGGGCATAGCTTATCCAACTAAATACACATAGCATCTCAATTCATAATCACGCATTATCTAATGTTTGTCTTAGTAGATCGTACTACTCATGCCCTCAATCATACCTTACCTTAATGCAAGTGTGTCCTCAAAAGGAATCATGTCAATAACCAAAGAGATAATCACTTTTCTTTATTATGAGTTGATGCTTACGCAAGGGATTATAAAACAAAAATGATCACACTCACTCTCCTAAAAGAAATCTTCATGCCACACAAATCGACCCATAGTCTTTCTCCTCCGTGTAATTTGCCACTAATGTAGAGCAACTACACTCAAAATCTATTAGGACTTGCGGGTCATAATGAGCACTAGGGGTAATGGTAAAATAATTATTTGGCTCTAGTGACTAGATCCTCCCTAATGCCTTTATTTAAATACTTTAACCCTTCCTAACTAACTTTGTATGTCGATCCACCTTATTCCTCCATTGCAACCATTTCCTCTTTGTTGTTCAAAGATCATTCTTGTAGCTCCATTGGCTATCGCATTAAGCCTTGTCTAAACAAGAGGTAACACCATTTGACTTTTCTTTTTTTCTTTTTGGTACCTTTAAGGTCTTCAAATTATCGCTTCATTTCTTTTTTCTCACGCTTTGGTGCTTCCTCAAATTTAGGCTTTATATATCCCCTTTTTTTGAAAACCCCAAACATATGCTCTTTGTTTCTTACTCACTGATATTCTTATCTCTCCCTATGCTTTTGGGTTTTCATCCCCCATTTTTCTCATTCACTCACCACTGCATTTAGGGATGATGGGTGCCAAGAGGAAGGGATCAAAATGGACATTGGCTTGTAATTCGGTTTTCAAGAATAAACATTTCAAAAGGCTCAACATTGGCTAGCAATGGTATACATTTTTGGAGTGTTACTTGGGTAGAGTGGCTAGTTAAATGAAAGTCTAAAATCATGTTCTAAGAGCGCCTCTAAATCTAGGATTTCGCCTTGAGCCACACTTAGGAAAATTTCTAGACAAGAAGCTCTATATAAGATTCACGTAAATCCTTACAACACAAGGCATCACACCCAAAGAGTCACAAAAGTCAGTATTATCACAAGATTTTTTTATTCAAGACATTAGAGCATGCGAATTCATAAGCCAAACAAGGAATCTACAATGTATGACAAAAGAGTGCGACATTTCTCATTTCAAATGCCCATTTTTCATTTCTCATTTTCATGCCACATCACAAATTTTTTGGCAAGAAATATTTGGTGATACCTCTCAAAACCGCTCCGCAGAAGTCTCAAGAAATACATGGCATTTTCCTTAAGAGAATCTCCTTACAATCTTATCACCGAAAAGTGCCAACTCTGCTCCACAACAAAATAAAAAAGAAGAAATGCTTCTTGAAAGAACCGTGGCATGAAGAAACCACTTGGAGAAGGATTACTATTCTACTAGTTACACAGGCGAGCAAAATATTTTGGGTGACAATGTAACATTTGGAAATTCAAAGCAAGGACCCATTTTTTAGCAAGTAATATCCAAAAAATCATTTATATCCATTCACAATGTTATCAACACAACCAGCCTATCAAGGGAAATCATCAACAATACTAAAATGATGCCGACAAAGGCTCATAACTCTTCATCGGATAAAAAAAAAGCCCGACAAAGGCTACATCTAATCATAAACAAAATAGGTCAAAAATGACCACCAAAAAAACACTCATCCCCCCTAACTTTAAGATTACATTGTCCCCAATGTAGGAATGCAAAATAAAGGGGGCGAGAGACTCCCCGAGTGGGTTCACTCCTCCTCATCCACATCATCATCTTCATTTTCTTTCTTCTGACTCACCAAATAAAGCCTTCATCACCTGTATCATAAGCGTCATCTTCCAAGACCTCGAACAAATCATCTATGTGTCCTTGAACTATAGAAGGGGCAGCCATTGTGAAATCAACACTAAATCAGGCACCTCCACGCACGTCCAACTCTTTTTCACTCCTCTTACCAGTCCCTAGAGAGGTGACAACCCCCTCCACAACATCTACCCATTTTCACAATGTGGTAATAATCTCATACATAGACTTTATTTCCTTTTTCAGTATTCTAGTGATGAGGGCAAGAAGGCTCCTAGCCAACTTTTGTGCTTACTCATGAGAGTTGTCTTTTCCACAAGCTTGGGGAGACCACTTGATTGGGAGGATGTTGGAGAGGGTGATGCGCTCCCAAGAGGAGTATGTCACCGGAGGTCAGTCCTAAGCTTCGGAGTGAGGCATATTCAAATCTAGGAATTGTGAGACCGCTTAGAACCATAAAATAGAGAACCCTCCGGCAAATCAAAAGCCTACACCGCTCGCTGACCTTGGGTGCCCAACATCCTTTTTTTCACCTATTTGGTTACACCAAGGTGACTAGGGGCCTCATTTGGGAACAATGGAATTTGGCTTGCAAGCATAGTTTAGCACGACATTTGGCATGGAGATAGCCTTTCTTTTCTTTTCCTGTTCATTTGTAGGAGCCTATAATATCCTCAAAGTTAATGGGGACCCCTATCGTGATGCAAGAGATAAGGATAGCTGCATCCAAGTTTACCCGTTGTTTATTCTTTTTTAAAGGTATGATGTGCAAATGATAGATGAAGTCTAGCTACAAATTGGCTTCAAATTTTAGATCAAGTGGCTATGGAAATTTTGGTGCCTATAGTATCCTAGGAGGGTGTTTCTGTAGCAATGATAGGAGCTATCCATGAGAATTAATTCTCCTTATCAATAATCTTGGCGATGTATTCGAGCTAGTGTCAATCTCATCCTCCCATAATAGATAATTGATGGTTGCTGGAGTAATGTCGACCTCCACCCCTCACACCATAACTAAAGGTAGGGAATAAAATTCATTGACCATGCCTTGAGGTTTATGTTCTCTTGCCTAGCCTCTAGGAAGCATTGAACCGACACTAAGCTTTGATAGTAACTGGAGAGGATTGGCGAAAGCATGACATTGTCCTGGCCGCTGAACTGTTGTGGTTTTGAAAAGTTCACCAATACAAACCCCCACCAAATCAAATTCTTCGATGGTGATTGATCGGCCCTTGAAGATGGCATAGTGTCCCTTCCATTAAAGCACACAAAAACATGATGGCCTCCCGAGAGTTGCCGGGTGCCGTGGATGCCTTTGCCTTTCCTTTGCCCTTTGTGGATGAGGAGGTCGGGCTTTTCCTTACTTGATTCTTGGATGAGACATCAACAATGTATATTTTTGTATTTTTCTAATGATAAAATGAAACAAAACTCATCTAAAATTTAAATAAGAAACAAGAGGAGGAATTTGAAATAATAAACTGGCAGCACCGGTAAACGCCATAACCAGAGGTTGTCCGCTGACCGCCAAAGAACCACCTATGATAGGCACAATCGAGTAGAAAGTTTTATACCGGGCGATAGATTGGTGAATCATATATCTCGATCTCTGTGAAGAACCGATGTGACGCGGGTCAAGGCAAGGCCTGAAGCCAATATTAGCCCGAGCCGGCATTGCACGGCAGCTACGCCTAATTTAATTCAAAGAACAGTGTATGGTCGTCATCTCTGCTGCTTCACAATGTAATCAAATATCAAAAATCTCAACACTCACTCAAATCATATCAATTCATTATCTACATACATAAAAAGGATAAAAATGATGATTAACCCTTAAGAATAGTGTCAACCGATCTATCATAGGGAAAATTGGTTATTTTTAATCCCTTGGGGTTACTTCAAACTTCACCCCACTCAACTACACAAGAACAACCATTTCCCGACACCCATTTAAGAATCGAGCCTCTATCACCTCACTAATTTTGATTGTATCAATTAACTTCATTCAACATGTATGGCAATTAAACCATTAAAAGAACTCCCACAATTTCTTGGCACCGTACAAAGTATTTGAAATAATAAAGAAAGAAATACCATTTAGGTAAGACTTCAAAAGGGGTTGCAAATGGTTGTCTCAATAATGAAAATATTGGGGAAAAAGGTAGTAAAAAGAATGGAGATTTATGCCATAACAACATCCATATGCAACAAGAATACCATTGATGAGAAACCAGGAAGTTAAGAGTACATTACCACAAATCTAGAATCAAGCGTGAGGATAGATGTGGAAGCTCAGTTCTCAACAATGGTGAAGTTTTTGAGCTTTTATAGTACAAAGGGGAGAGTATAGGAGAGTTAGGTAAGAGGGTTGGGGGATTTATAGGTGAGAAAGTGTAATTGGTGTTGGTTGAGGAGGAGGTGGATGGTTAGTGGTGCTTCAAATGGTTAGAAGTTGAAGAGAGGGAGTTTTTGAAAATATGGAAAGGTGGGATGTTGGAAAATAAAAAGGGCTGTGTGGAAGTGTTAAAAGGTGGGAAAAAGGGAAGTCTAGAGAATAAAAAGGGAATTTTAGTGTGTTAGGCAATCCTGCAAAAATATTTTGGGTCGGGTAGGTCCATGGTTTGGTCAAGATTTTAAAACAAGATATGTACGTTCACCTAAGGCACCGGTGGTTGCCGATTAGAAATGACATTTTGCCACCTTACTATCACAGGCCTAAATTCATGCCCGCTCACCGCTTGTAACCGGCTATTGACCGATGATCTAGAGATTGGGTTCTCATGCTCCGCCGGCGGGGTTGCTATTTCTTGTACCCACGCTTATGTGTTTTGGACTTATGCCGATGGTGAAGCGCGGCGGTTTGAGACTTTGTACGCCTTCCTCCAAGTGTCTCACAATCGGTTTGGCTATTTTTTTCCTAGGTTTCTCCTTTCATGAGAAAGGGTGCGGCGGTTCACGCATCTCGGATCGGCGGGATGCCGACTAGTGCGATGCTTGTCTTGTTTTGTGCTTCTCCCGTTGCTTCTCACATACTTAGTCCTACGAAACCAAAACTAACAATGACATAAAAACACTCAAATGAAGACACCTAGATTGCCTCCCTAGAAGCGCGTATATATTTCTCATTTAACATTCATTCTTCGAAGGATCATCCTCCGACTCTGTACCTCAATATCAACTACTCCATACTCATTCTCTTCATGTAGCACTCCAATCACTTTGCATTTATCAGAGGCTTAGCGGATTGGCACACCTTGAAGGTAACCTCTTCACCTCCAACCCAAAACATGAGCAAACCTAGCTCCACATCTACCAGAGCTCTAACCGTGGCGAGCAATGGTCTCCCCAAAATCATTGGAACTTCTACATCCATCTCACAATCAAGAACCACAAAATCAGCCGGTAGAATAAACTTATCTACCCTCACCAATACATCCTCTAAAACACTACATGTTTCTTTATAGAGTGATCAATGATAAAAGCTTATTTATTTAGGTGTGGTATTCCCAAGCCCTACTTTTGAAGATTATGAGGGGCATCATATTTATACTGCTTCAAGATCACAAAGGGATTTATTGAACACACACATCCCAATAGTGCAAGGATTGTGAAGCCCCTAGATCCTCCATTTTTTGGGGCAAGGTTGCTCATCATCATAGCACTATATAATGATGTGTTGTTCCTCCTGATGCACACATCTACCACCTTCTTTCTTCAAAGAAATTTTATAATGAGCTTTGCATATCCGTGGAATTTAAGTAAAGCATCCACCAAAGATATATATATATGGATAATTTGTTGACATGTTGATAAACTTAGTACTTAACTCCATCGCCCTTCTTTTTCATGCTAACCGCTATGGATAATGAGGTGGAACTCGTTCTGTCCTTTCTCACTTGAGGACTTCAGCCTACCTCTTCTTCATCCGCATTTGATGGAATTGCACTAACATCTCTCTCTCTCCTTCATCTTTAACATTATCACAATCATTTTGTGCTTTTTCACCGCACGATTCTTTATCATCATTTATCTTAGAGCAACAACTTCCTTAGGATTAACACCGCATCTCCAAGCATTATACCACTCCCTGTGACAATGACCATGCATTGACTATCTTTCTTAGGTTTGCATTTTATCACTCGAAGTATTCCATTCATTTGGGGGTACATTTGAGAGGATAAGTGATTCATTTGAGCTTCCAAATACTTAATGGAGGTTGAATGTGAACTCAGCTTGGGCAAGAAACCTTCCCTTTCAATTCCTCGATAATCACTATGGTTTGATTCCAATTTCTGAGAACTCTGTTAACATGTGTCTCACTTCTGAGCTCTCCACATCTCTCACACTGATGATCTTGGGAATTCTCAACATTAGGAGGGGGAACATATGGATTTGAACCATGATATCGCTGCCCTTCATGATTTTTCACTATTGCCCTGCACCTATCTCTTATTTCTATCGTGCCATCCTTGTGCATCACAGCTTTCTCCAACCTTGGTTCTTTCCATGCCTCCTAAGGGCCTCACATTAGTCCCTTTGATACCTAGTTTCAAACCCCTCCCCTTCTAAATTGCCGTGTATTTGCACTCCTCCTCATATCTTGCTGCGATAATTATCCTTCAAATGCATTGACCTGTATTTTTATGCAGCACTCAAAAATTTAGGCCCGGCCCTCATCACATGATTAGTCATTAACTCCAACCGTCATCATTTAGCAAGATTTTCATTTTTTCTCATTTCAATTCTACTAACATATCGATAAAGGTAGCTTATTCACGCACTTCATAGACATATTTTGCCCGTACCTTACTTTCATGTTTTGAAAAAAATTATGTGTGTTTGCATGTGCGTTTATGTTATATATTTGTGAAAATTAGCTAACCTCGTGATTAGATGTTTTCGTAATAAAAGAATGGATTTGAATGTATTTGAGGCTTATGGAACGGTTAAGATGAAAAGAAGTCAAGTCATGGGCAATGGTTGGGTTTGGAAGATGAGACAAAGCGGTACCTGACGGGTTGAGGGAATGACTCGCTACGCCCGTAATTAGTCATGAAGTTAGTCGTGGATATTGAGAAGAGAAATTTGAGAAAAATCCGTTGAAGGTAACTTAAGACATCACGAATAATCAAGTGTTGGCATGACTCATTGTGAGAGCCACCGGTAGGAATCGTCAGTGCACTAGAATTTTGGATAGTTAGACCACGAAGGGCCCTAAGGACTCATGCACATGCACAACGAGTCGTTAGGCGATCCATTTCCACAACTGGCATCGCGGCAAGGTTTCCAAAATGGGAAAAAGTGGACTTCCTACTTCAACTAGGAAAAGGAAAATTAAATCCCAAGCCAAATTCATCAAGAATGAGTGTGCATCTAACTACTATAAATATCCTTTATTTTCATGTAATAGCTATCAAGTGTTAAGAATCAAGTTTTAAGTTTAAATTTTTAAGTTTCAAGTTCAAAAGTCTTCAAGTAGGATTAGAGTTTTAAGTCTCAAGTTTTTAGATACAACTTTGGTGTCTTACGCTTGGGAATTTCTAGACGATTGTTGAATTGTTCTTCTTTATTGTTGCAATAATCATGAGTTTCTTCCTATCAACATTGTGAGTATTAATTTTTTATTTTATTTATGAATACTATTAATTTACTTATAAACATGATAGGCTTAAACCACCACAACTAGGATTGTGGGAACCATGACATATTAACACACATAGGTAAAATACTTAGTGATTTTTTAACTAGAGTTTATGAATGTATTGTTTATTCTTTTACTCAATTTTTAGTGGTTGCATACCAAAAGAACTTGTCTTATTCTACTTACTGACCAAGGAGGTAATGAATGTGGAAAAGGGATTAACAACGAGATTTGAGACTTGTCCTGGATTGCTAATTTGATATTAAGGGTAAAGGTCAATTGAAGTACACCCGTAGACTGCACTGCTGCGTGGTGAAACTCATCTAGATAGGGACCCAACCATTTAGGTGAACCTAACTTATCGATATTGCATTCTAATAACCGGAATAGATCACTAGATAAAGCGCCTGTGGTTATGAAGTCATGGGGAACACTTACCCTAGTTAGCTGCATTATCATGGAATCAACCTTAATAATTTCTCAACATTGTTATTTATTACTTTTTACAAATTCCCCCTCTTAGGAGATAATCTACTAAAAGCTTAAATACTAGCTGCTCTTCTACATCCTTTCATATTATTTTAGGGATCGACCCCAACCTGAAGCAAGTACTTATTGACAACGTCCGATTCATACTTCCGAAGGAGGTGTGGTTTGGAGTGTTATCAAAAGTGGCACCTGCTGCCCGGGAATACTGTTTAGGATTGGATTAATTCCTTGTGTTTAACTTTTAGTATTTATTTTCTATTTTTTGTTTTTTTTTTTTTTTTTTTTTTATGAAGTGTGACAGGGGGCGGCGTAGTAAAACAAGCGGCTAAGATGTGACCACAAAATTCTCAACAGTATCTTTATGAAGTCTCGAGTAATCGTGATACCTGTCACGCCACAATTTAACAAAAATTACTTGGGAGGCAACCTAAGATAAATTTTTCGTTTGATGTGTTTGTTCATAAAAGGTGTGATAGCTGATAGTTTTCAATAAAACAATTTGAGCATGAAATACATAGATTAGGTATGCTATTCCTACCCCCACAGACGAAGAGGAGTAGAGGCCTAGGAAGTCATCTTTCACTCTATTACTTTATGCTTATTTGTTTTAGCACTAGGACAAAAGGTTACAAATTAAGTGTGGGGTGGGAGAAGTGAACTTCATATTACCATGCATTCTTAATTGCTAAATTAAATTAAGTTTTAAGTTTTAAATTATGAATTTTTTTAATTTTTTTAATTTTTTTAATTTTTTTATTTTTTATGTGTCTGCTTATTTTATTTTGGGTTCCTCCCTTTTGTTTTCGATACTTTTCGGTATCTTCCTTAGAACCGACTAGAAATTCTAGATTTTTTTATATTTTATTTTAGTCATTGAGTCTGGACTTTTCCCAATGATGGAAGGATGACGACCATCTTAAGGATAAATTAGTCATTAGGAAGAACAAGACTTGGAGCCCTATGAATGCTAGGTGCTTCACTCCTTAAGGTATCATTGAGACTTTATTAAATTCACTCAAAAATGCTTATAGAAACACTTAGTCTTTGAAATTAACTCTTCTACTTGAAAACGGGCTTAATTATGTTATGCATGTAATATGGATATATGTGTTTATGTGATCTTGATTTCCATATTTGAAACATCTTGTGCCAATGTGTGAGGAATTATCTTTGATATACTCCATTCTTGTAAATCGATGTATAGAACGTGTCCGGTGTGTGTGCAAAGCGAAATAAGAATGATGGATTTAGGAAGTGATATAGACATTTCTTGGTAACCATATTTTATCCTATTTTACCTAACTTGATTTTAATTATCCTAGTTAGCTATGCTTTAGCCTTATCCTATTCTTTGATATCCATATTTTAAGATTGAATTCCTTTTTGTTGTATTGACTTGTATTTGATCCAAATGACACCTAGAGCACTTTAATGAAAATTCTTACAAGAAAGGAGCATAATTGGAGAAGTGAAGGGAAAAGCTAAAAAGTGTGGTGAATTGGAATGAAAGAGAAAGGTGAAATTTTGCTAAACAAGGAGGGTGATTTTTAGCGGAAAACAAAAAGAAGAAAGAGCTTTGGAAAAATTGAAGATGAAAAAAATTACATTTACCGATTAACCGTACCTTACTTGGCTTTCTCTTGCTAATGAACCTGTTTGGTCCCAACTTTGATATTGGGAACATCAACATAATAAAAAATTCTTAAGTTAACGGCTAGAGTAGGGGGTGCGTAAAGGGTGGGAACGGAAGAAAGGAAAATAAAAAAGAGAAAAATGTGTGTGAATAAGCTCAATGATGGAAAGAAAAATCCCCACGAGTCACCTAAGTTGAAAAAATTGAAAAATAAAAGGAGGTACAAGGAGAAAATTTGGATATTGAAGAATGTGCTTATAATCAAAGTGTTGTGAAGTATTAAAGTGCTTGGGGAGATTAGTTGCTATCTTAGTCAAATAGTTCTCTACCCTCCCCTTAGCCTACATTACAACCAAATTAAACCTAATTGATCCTTTATTCATAATTTTATATTAGTGAGTGAGTTATTTTGAGCTTCATTGATTTGTCTCACGATCCTAAGTGTAAGTAGACCTATTCATTGAATATTGTGCTTAATTGTTAGAAGGGAAGTAGTAGATTGTTCGAGACTCTAATAATAGTTTAAGTGTAAGCGTTGATGAAGGGGCGTACTCACGCACTTCATAGACATATTTTGCTCGTACTTTACTATGTTTTGAGAACAAATTATGTGTGTTTGCATGTGTTTATGTTATATATTTGTGAAAATTAGCTAACACATGTGATTAGATGTTTTCAAGGCTAAAAGGATGGATTCCAGCTGCATTTGACGCTTATGTAATGAAGATGAAAAGAAGTTGAAGTCATGGGCAAGGTTGAGTTTGAAAGATGTAGAAAATGTTGTACTCCGACTGTTGACGGAATGACTCGTTACGTTTGGTAATGATGTAGCCGGGCCGTGAGACTTAGAAGAGAAATTTTGAGAAACTAAAGGAAGGTAACTAAGACATCACGTAATCGTCGTGTGTTGGCACGATCATTGTGCAGAGCACAAGTAGGAATTACGGCACTGAATTCTTGGAGAGATAGACCACGAGGGGCCTAACGACTCATGCCCATGCACAAGTAGAGTCGTCAGACCCGTTTCCACAACCGGCAATGCATCAAGGCTTCCAAATCGGGAAAAAGTGGATTTCCTACTTCAACTAGGAAAAGAAAAATTAAATCCCAAGCCAAATTCATCAAGAATGAGTGGAAAAAGCATCTAACTACTATAAATATCCTTTATTTAAATGGAATAGCTAAAAGGTTAAGAATAAATCTTTAGATCAAGTTTTAAGTTCAAAAGTCTTCAAGTAGGATTAGAGTTTTAAGTCTCATGTTTTTAGATACAAGTTTGGTGTCTTACGTTTGGAATCCGAGACGATTGTTGAATTGTTCTTCTTTATTATTGCAATAATCAAGTGAGTTTCTTCCTATCAACGTTGTAAGTATTAGCTTTTATTTTACTTATTAAATCTATTAATTTACTTATAAATCATGATAGGTTAAAACCACCACAACTAGGTTGTGGGAACCATGATCAATTAACAAACATAGGTAAAATAATTAGTGATTCATGAACTGAGTTTATGCATGTATTGTTTCTTCCATCGCTTTAATTGATTTTTAACGTTGCAAACATTAGAACTTGATTATTCTTACTTACCGGACCAAGGAGGTAATGAATGGGAAAAGGGATTAACAACGGATATTTGAGGCTATCAACCTTCATCTAATAGCTTGAACTTGTCCGGGGATATCTAATCCGATATTAAGGGTAAGGGTCAATTAAAGTACACCCATAGACTACCCAAGCATGGGTGAAAATCATCTAGATAGGGACCAACCATTTAGGTGAACCTAACTTACCAATATTGCATGCTAAGCTTCGGAATACATCACTAGTATAAAGCGCCTTGTGGTTATGAAGTCATGGGGAATACTTACCCTAGTTAGGTTGCATTAATTTGGATACAACAATCAATTCTCAAAATAATTGTTTATTACTTTTACTAATCCCCTCTTAGAAAATAATTAACTATAAAGCTTAAGCACTAGCGTTCTCTACATCCTTTCGTATTCTCTCGTGGGATCGACCCCAACCTCTAGTTGGATTCTTTATTGACAACGTCCGCTTCATACTTTGTTAAGAATTGTGAGTTTGAGAATTATCACATACTAGAACCAACATCATGTGACGATTCATTTGTCTCCTCGTATGCCATGCCCGATTCATCTTTGTCATCCTATCTAGAGGCTCCTTAGCTAATTGATCATCCGACTATATTATTAGTAACAAATTTATTGATGAATTCTAGGGCTCTATAAAATATTTGAAAGAGCACTCCATCAAGGAGACTATGATTAGGGCAAAGGATACCTTCTTCTTGAACCTTAGACATGATTCATGTAAAGGCCTCCGGCTCTTATTAAAGTTAGTAATATCATCCTCAGTTGTAACAATTTTAAGGAGGGATGAAACAATCCAAAAGTTTTACCATCCTGCCACGAGATGACAACCCGCAGGGAGCTCCTCTAACCACATAGTCGCCTCCCGTTAGGGAGAATGGAAAGAGCCTTAACCCGATAGACTCTTGACTTATATTTTTATGTTAAAGGCTTGGCAAATCTCTGAGAAATTCTCAAGAGGCGGCTTGAATCCTCACCATTTTACCCATGAAGAGTCGTTTCATCCGTAACAAGTGTAACATTGTACTCATGACATGAAATATCGCATTCCCTACCATGGCCGGTAGGCGAATGGCTACTCAACCCGTGCATAACTAGGTTATCCTATTCATGCACCATGTTGCCTAACCCAACTATCCCCTCGCTTGTGAGTGTTTTCCATATGAATTCACCCTAATAACCAATAGCAAGGTCAACATCAATAACTAAGATGCAAGACTAACTCAAATTAACGAACAACACAAGGATACCAACTTCTAGTCTCCCAAGAATCTTACGCCATTTTTTATAACATCAAACCTACACCCCTCTTAACGAGAGAGTGTACACGATCGTTGGAAAAATAAATATTCCCAACAAGATATCTGTGCCTAATCCCATGGGAGACTAGTGAATGATTTATGAAAGCATTGTTTTAGGAAATTTGAATCAACTCGCAACAATCAAGTAGGATAAAATAGTAAATCTTTTTTCTTTGGGGGATGATGTTAACAATATTTTGGATTCTAAACCAAATAGCCAAAATAGAAAATAACCAAAATTTGATAAAGACAATAATGAGTAAAGACTAGAGGTGCAATGTAGACGGGGTGCTAATCAAGTAAGGATATGCTAGCTCATTAAATCATTGTGCATAAGTGTAAATAACTTTCGACGAGTTGGCACCCTATTTTTTCAACCTCATGGACTCCTTTTTATCGAGTCCTTTCGAACCTCAAGACACAATTGAATTAGACAAATAAGTTTGGATTAGTCAAGTTATTTCTTAGTCATCAACAAATACTTAGGATTATGAATATGGCTTTTGGCCATTTTATCCCAACTCCACAATGACATCTATTTCACCATCAAATTCTTTCCCAATACTTGAATTCTTCTTTTTCAAGCTAAAATCAAGTAAGAAAAGTAAACCCACATTTGAAACTATGGGTCATCAATTATAAATTGGAGAGAATTCAAAAGATTTACACTAATTAAGCAATATTGAGATGAGTCTAGCAATACCAAAACTAATTAAGCACCCATTATCACACACCTCTGCTTGATGATTCAAGCCATGATTAAGAAACTAAAGAGTATATTCTTTAATAAACCCAATGATTTCTTTACTATGAGCAAAAAAAATAAAACTCAAAATATGTATGCAACAATGGTTATACCTTGCTAAGGAAGAAGATAAAAATTGGAAAAGCATATTCAATAATCTCCAACTCATCAGGACAGTAGGTGATTTTTCCAATATCATAGCACAATTCACATACATCGCGAATGGCATGTCTGTCGTAAGTTTTACGCCTCATATCAGTAAGGCAGAGAGCATGCAAGCATAGAGGCAAGATTGATGAATTCCCTATCTTACTTACCATGGTGAGGGGAGTAGAAGTGGACATAACCCCAAATCACCATCAGTTCTTTATTTTGGGAGGAAGATATTAACACCTATCTCGAGTATGCCGCTAGAATTATTGACAAAGAGAACCAGCTTCTCAGCTGGATAGCTCCCGTCATAGCCGTCGACACACCTTTTGGGCCTCTATAGGCGGTGAGATCTCCCGGCATGATCTTAAGTTTAAAGCCAAGCCGTGGCTGGATTTTATTTATGGTCGGATTATGCCTTCGAAGAATGGGTAAAGGGTAAGTTTGGAAGTGGCCATCCTCATCACACGATCATGATAGGGCTCCCCTTAAATTTTGGGGAAATAGTGTCCATTCGCATGAAGAGGAACCGAGGCAAGTTGGCTCTTCAATGCCCTATGTTGTGCTTATATCTCGCCTATACCTTCAAGTTGTAGTGTCACTCTTCCCTAGCCCCTAGCTTCTCTATCGTTGGTGATTACAACGGACAAAACAAGGGATGCAAATGCTCCCAAGAGCAAGCCGGTGTGGTTTAGGCATTTGATGTCCCCAAGGAGTCCTCTCTGTGGGACCGAGAGGCCTCAAAGGCCCCCGATCACAACATGCCACATCCGAAGGCATCGTGCCAGCTTCAAGAGAAGAACCTTATTAGGAGCCTCACCTCCTCCCATATATCGCCTCTGCACTCGTAGAAGCCTCCATAATCTTGCGGAGATGACACACTTTCATGGGAGCCAGCTTCAGAAGTTGGCTTTAAGTCTCCCTTCCTTAATCGCCAAGACGTTGAAAAGGAGATGAAGTCAATGTAAGGATAGCTTGACCATGTTATTTTCGTTATGAAAATTTCGTGGTAGAGGGCTGTCACCTCTCTCTCCAACTAAGGTAAGGGAGTGGAAAGCTCGACATCAATGGCGTGCCCGATAGCAAAGTATTACACTTGACGCAGCTATGGCTACCCCTTCAACATTCTGAACCCACATCGACGACATGTGCGAGAGTTTGGTAGATGATGAGGAGGACCCACTTCCAGATGAAGGCCAGATGGGTGTTAAAGCTGAAGATGATGAGGATTATGATGATTCACCACTTTTGTGTGTTTTACGCTTGTTTTGTATGCATACATTGGGGACAATCTATTATTTGAGTTGAGGATGGATTAGTGTTTATTTTTGTTGCGGCCATTTTTTTTTATGATTGATGTTTCCTTGTATGGATTTTGTTTTTAAGTTGTTATGATTGATGAACCTTTGTCGGGCTTGGGATGCCGCCTTGCGGAGCTTACTTTGTTAATTACTAATGTTGCTCTAGCCAGGTTTTTGTTAAATATTTGTTGTATGGTTGTTGATCCTATGTTGGGCTCGGAAAAAAGGATGAAATGAAATGAAAAATTATCTTGAATTGTTAGTGCAAGTCTCGAGTTTCACCTTGTAAATAATAGGTAGTGAATAAACTCAAGGGTTTTGTTTATACTAGGTTCTTTTCGAGAGAAATTCTTTTTCTTTTTTTTCTATTGTCAAACCGGGTGACATTTCCAATGATAGGACCAGTGACTTTCTTAATGTAAAATGTCTTGTCTTTGAGTCTTGTTAAATTATTTCTGGGTAAAGGGTATCACCAAAAAATTTAGTGCCATGAAAAATGATTTTTGAAGAAATTGGACATTGGAAATGAAAAATGTAGCATTCTCTTTTCATATATTGCACATTTCTTGTTTAGCTTGTTGATTCACATGCTCAATGGTCATAAAATCATAATATAGCTATGGCGATATATTGTGTGAACTCCGTGAAGTTTGACGCCTTGTGTGGTGACGCTAATTGAATGATTTCCATGCATATACATTTATCTAGAACTTGCTCCCAAGTGTGATTTCCAAGCGAAATCCTAGAGGTAGTTGCACTTAGAACGTGATTTTAGGCTTTCTATTACTAGTCACTTCACCCAAAATTACCTCCCTAAAAATCATCCTCATATAGCCAATGTTGGAGCTTTTGACCCTTTTTATTGGAAACCACATTATAAGATAATGTCCCCTTGTAATCCTATCTTTTGGCACCCATCCTCCCTAATTGCTTTGTTATGAATGAATGAAAAAGGGGGCTTGAAGCTCACGAAATGGGGAGAGATAAGGAAATTAATGGAAACAAGGAAAAAAGCCTAAGTTTGGGAGTTTGAAAGAAGGGGAGAAATTCGATGAGCTTTAAGTCGGGTATATTTGTTTTGTTAATGACCGTTGCACTCCATCCTAGAAAGGAGGGAATTTGAACGTTACCAAACCCATTTTTTTAATTAAACCAGGTGTTAAGATCATTTCATAAGTGTGGGAAGAGTATTATGTACAAATTAACGTCATAAAGAGACTCTAGCGTAATGTTGAGGTGAGAGTTTTCCCATAGATTGAGTTTTCATATATGTTATTAAAAGGGTAAACTTAAGTGACCATAGCCCTAATTAAGAAGTATTTTTTGGAGAATCAAACATCAAATGGAACTTGAGTTCCTCTTTCCAACACACCACTATTCGACAAATCGAGTTATGAGTAAAAAGCCATAGCACTTGCTGGAGGCACTCTCTACAAGATAGGCGCTATAAGGGGCACTCCATGCTTGGACTAAACTTCAAAAGAATAAAATTCATAAGATAGGCTCTATCAAAGGAGCTCCACACCCGACCAAATGTCAAAACAAATTAAATTTATCATAGTGGCACTAACAGGGCGCGGTACGCCTGGGAGTTGAATTCCAAAAGAACATGTCAAGGCCACAGAGGCCGGGCATGACTCGCCATTCCTTGTCCCCATTCCACTTCAACATATATCTTACTTTCGAGTTAGCCATTCGTAACATTACCCTTATGATGACCAAACATCCAAACTCTATATTCTCCCTAAATTTTCATGATTTTGAAGAGGATTAAGCCCTCCAAACTTCTCTAATCACAAGTTCCTCCAAGGTTAGTCTTCTCCTTCATTCCTAAGACTAAATTAATGATTCCCAACCCTAAGCTATGGGTTCTAATGCGGTTCTTGATGCAAAACCCTAGGAACCATTGAGGACACCAATTCCTAAGGTCTCAAAGTTAATTTTATGGATTCTCCATTGAAGATTGGAGTATTTGAGATATGTAAGGCTATTAATAGTGAGGAACTCGTTTCTTTCTCACTTCCTACATCTTTAGTTTATGTTTTAGCAGAACCTAAGATTTAAGATTTTTTCCTATGTCTGCAGTGAATTAGTTTCTACTTAAAATCAAGTAGACACCTGTTCCTTATTTACTCTATTAATTTTATCTATCATGATTGTTGATTGGTGTTCATGCTTGTTCTACCACATGAACTCCTTACTTTGTAAAACTACATGAAAATATTTTCATACTATTTAGGTTCTTTATTTTCATTAGAAGATGTGGATTTCAAGTTTTATGAAAAGAAACTTGAGATAAAGTTCAAGTAAGCATACTTAGCTTTAAACACATGATTTTTAAGGCAGAAACAAAGTTTAGTTTAAGAGATTATTTTAGAAAAGACATCTAGTTTCATCGCATGATTTTCTTAAAAGAAAATGAAATCATGTTTCTTGGAAAACTCTGCAATGAAAATGTCATTGTACTTTTTTGAGTGAAAAGAAAATATTATCATCTCTCATAAGGAACAATGAAAAGATATAGAAATTAATATTGTTATGTTAAATCATGTTCTATGTTACACCCCCTAAATTCTTGACATGTAGATGGCCTATTCGCATGTTGGTTAAGAGTTTTAGAATGCCTTACGTTCGAGAAAAGGGCCCGGGAGAGATCGGACAAGCGCCAAGTCGGCACGTCACAAGGCGAATGCGACTTATAAATTGCATTCGATGAATGTGACTTAAAGGTCCCAAGTATAAAAGCCCCCACTTCAGTTTTTTTAATGATAGAAATTCATAATTTCAGAGATTAAACATGTAGAAAATAGTTGAGAAATGTGAGGGTACAAAGATTTCTTTAAACTTTCATCCGTTTACGGTATTAAACGCGAATCCAAACTCAAATTAATCTTGGGTAGTGAAGTATTAAGTCACCGGGAGCATTCCTCAAGGGGGAGTTAGTTTCATGGAATTCGCGCCGAATCGTCGTCCTACCGAGATAAGGTAAGTGGAATTGCTCCAAATTATGTGTTAATATACTCCTAGCCCTAAAGTGAGTATTTCTCCTTCGGGACTTCCGAGAAATAGCGGATTTTTGAATTACTTTTGATAAGTCATAATTTGGGTTATATATATATTAAAAGTGATATTTTCTTTCTTTAATATTAACGTATTTAGTTCTACCTGACATATATATGAATGCGCTTGGGCGAAATAGCGTACGTATTTCAACCGAGCTACGCTAGTTAGTTGAAAATCCGGCGAAGGTATGTAAAGCTATTCTTCGGCAAGTTAGTAATCCAAGATAGCAAATAGCGTGAACTATAGAAGAAAGAACATAGAAGTCGAGAATTGAGTCCAAGATAAATCCGTAAAGCATGTTTTATAATATTATGTTATATGCGTAATAAAAGTTAGTTGAGCAATATCGTACACGTATAATATTTCAAATACAAAAGAGTATAGCTCAAGATGAGAATCCGCCTAATGCAAAAAGAGTTCGTATCAAGAAATCAATACAAATAGTATTTTCATATCAAACATGTTTGCTATACGTGATTATTGCTCATGGAGACCTCGCTTGTGCTACGAGGGCACCCCTAGAGCTTTCTTCCCGCCCTAGGGTTAATAGCCGTGTCGATCGCCCGCCAAAGGGGGAGGTGGGATACTGCCCTCAAGGAGTGGCATGCCGTCCGGGGCAGGAAGACGAAGATGGGATGCAGATTCCCCATATCAGCCGACAAAGATAGCGCATAGCTTACCCTCGTTGAGCGCTTGTGCCTGTGGGGCAGACATGCATACGATATAGATACAGATTACAATTTATAAGTTATATGAGTCCTCCCGAACTCGCATACGTTTATAGTCAGAGGCCATAGCTCGAGCCGCACTCCAAAGGGGCCAAGAGAGGTGCTCGTAGTTGCAGGAGTGGAGTGATTTATTTTGATGGTTTTGACCCCAGGTAGGGGTATATAGATTGTGTGCTGGTTGGTACCTTCCGGCTTATGGGGGCTGGTCCTTGTTTGTTATATATATGTATATACTTGTTACTATTAGCCGACAGACAAACAGTCGCCATGACGACTGTGTATGCCTCTACCTTACCTTCGCATGTATAAGCTTATTCGCATTCCGCCCCGTACAGCTTTCACATACATTTCATAATTACTAGTATTGTTGTTTATATTCGCTTGTGTTCAGTTTGTTTACATACTCGGGTACCAAAGGGTACCGACGCCCGTTTGGGCGCTCGCATTACTTTGCCTGGGCTGTGTACCTATAGACGAGGATCCGATCCGTGATCCAGCTGCCGCAAAGTAATCAGCTCCCCGTCATCCGGCTTGATATTTAGAGGTTTATATCATTTTCTTTTGTTGTATAGTACGGGTAGGTCAGCCCTATCCCGACAATCTTATCAAAGTATTCTTAGAGGCTTGCATTGTGTATATATCTCCGTGGTTAGTCAGGCTTGGCCAGGTGGGGCCGTGTGCGTATGTTTAGTTGCTGGTGGCTTGACCGTGTGAGGCCTTATCCAAGCTAGTAGTGGTGACCTTGTCTTCTATCACTGAGCTGCTTTAACATCTTTTATTTGATTCAAGTAACTAGTCAACTTGGTGGCCTTGTCGCCCGCATAGTTCCCTTATTAACGAGGCTCTGTTAGCTATTGTTGTTGTGGTCAGTGCTATAGGCCTATCCGGCCGGGACCATTACACCGCTTATAGCCCATTGATTCAGAATCGTAGTTAGAGCACGGGTGCACCCGATGTGCTTGGTGCTCGTAGTCTAGGCAGTTCAGTCCCAGGGCACTAGGGTGCCGCCCATACCTCCCAAGGCGGGTGTGACAAACTTGGTATCGTAGCAGGCCTGTGTCCTGTGAGTCTCGCAATCCGTGCTAAGTAGAGTCTTGTCTATGGATGTGTTGTGCACCACATACTATAAACAGGAGGCCGAAGGCATGATTGGATGGTTACTCTTCCTTTCTCATTCATTGCTATAGAGTGGTACAAGATAGCGTTGAGTCCCTAAAACTTATCATACTTTTGGATACGTATACAAAGTTAGATCGATATGCTATCACAGAAGATTAGATATAGCAAGAGGAGAGGGCACCAACCGCCATAGGTAACTACAAAGCAGCTAGCCAGGAGGTATTAGCGACCTCCCAATGTGATACCTTTATCTCGTACTTCATCCCTTATATGTAGATAACTTTAATAGGAAGTTATAAGCATAACATATAAATGAGTTGATTTATTTGTTAGATATATAAGATCTCGATTAAGATAATAGACAATTTAGATTATCGTATAAGTGTGAGAAAGAGAGGGAAATGTAGGATTTCCACCTCCATCCTTTCAGATGTGGTACAGTTCCATGTCTTCGTTTCGTTGCAGTAAGAAAAAGTCATTCCTACCCCTTAGTTTTGATCCCAGTATAGCAAAGGGCATAAGGATCGAGGCAATGTTGCCCAAAGTAGGCAGTAAGTGAAATGTGGATTGGTTGATTTCAGAAAGTGTTAGAAAGAGTAAGGAGCCCTTATGATTATGTAAGTTGTGCAGACCCTCACGGTAATAAGTCAGAAGAGCAAGTCTTACTACTAGCTTACTCGAAGTGGGCGTAGGAGATCCGCCAATGATGGACTTCCAGTAAGAGTCAAGTTCAAGTTAGAAAAAGGCTGAATCCTCCGTAGCATTCTAACGACAGCAGGGTATGTCTGCAAGATAATAGTTATAATCTTAGCTGTGATATCGAAAGACAGAGAGATTATATGAATAAGATGGGTCTGACTGCAAGTCAGAAGAAGTATAGGTTGGAACTTGACTGGTAACCTTATTAATAATGTAAGGCAGGTACCTTGAACCCCAGAGCTCAGTTTAAGGAAGATGAGGGTGAAGAGCATTAATTCCAGATTTTGAGGGGAAATCAGAATCAGCTCCAGATTGATAGAACATCGTGTATTAAGGACTAAACCTCAGACTGACAGCTAAGAGACAGTAAGATTGTAGTTTAGAATGTTGCGGTACGTCCGCCTA